>ML780276.1:189949-225939 GCA_009831015.1 Picea engelmannii
GTTCCCCCCAAGTTCGGTATGTTGTTATCAAGATCTTGGATAAAAAGACTGGGGGGAACCTTGCAGATGGACCTCACATATGCTACTATCCCAGTGTTTGGAGGAGAGCATAGAAGACTATACAGGGAAGCCCAACTGGCCTACACAATCAGCGATGAAGCTAACCCTACCAATCATCCCATCTTTGCCTTGGACACTGATTTAGGCTCCAGTTTACTACATCTCACCCATGCCCCCGAGCCTCCTCTCAAACTCAGAAAGAAGCCCACCATCTCCCCTAAATTCCCTCCCTCCATCACCCCCGTCTGGAAAATGTTCTTTGATGGAGCCTCTTCCAGGGAAGGCACTGGAGTTGGGGTGGTTTTTGTGTCACCTGCTCAGGAAACCACATCTCTGTCATACAAATTAGAATTTGAAGCTACCAACAATGTGGCAGAGTATGAAGCTCTTATCCTAGGATTAAGAGCTGCAAGGGAAATGGGAATTCAAGAGGTAGCAATGTTCGGAGATGCCGAGTTGGTAGTCCAGCAGATCCAAAGCGCTTATCAGGCCAAGCATCCTCGACTCAGGAGCTACAGAAATGAGGTATGGGACATAATTGACAGTTTCTTCTCAGCGTTTAACATTTCTTTCATCCCAAGAGAGGAGAACACAGTGGCAGATTCTTTGGCTACATCAGCAAGCAATTTCAAAGTACCCTTGCCGCCCAAATTTAGGTATGATGTAGAAGTAAAATACAGGCCCTCCATACCTGATAACGTCAAACATTGGAAGGTGTTTGAGGATGATCTCGAGATCAAAAAGTTCTTGGAGACTATCGAAGAGTTTTCAGAGATGCATATCGACCAAGATTTTGTCTCTGAGGAAGGGTTTGATGGGGGTAAGTTGCTAAGTAAAATAGAAAAACACGACATTATTCAGTTGCCTAGCAATCACATTCCGAGGGGACTAGTCCCATTAGAGAGATTGTTCGATGGGAATGATGTGGCAGTAAAGGGTAGAGTTTCAGGTGATGATGCTGACACAGTTGAGTGCAACATTGGCACACCAGAAGAGCCTAAGTTTGTCAAGTTGTCAAGGAGTTTGACCAAGGAACAGAGGGTTGAATATACTGAGTTGCTGAGAGAGTTTGTTGATGTGTTTGCATGGACCTATGAAGACCTCAAGACGTATGACACATCTATCATTGAGCACAAGATCCCACTGAAAGAGGAGGCTAAGCCATTTAAGCAGAAGTTGAGATAGATAAATCCCCTGTTGCTACCTGTCATGTAGAGAGAAGTGAAGAAACTGCTAGAGGCCCACATCATCGTCCCCTTAAGATATTCCGAATGGGTGGCCAATTTGGTCCCGGTAAGAAAGAAAAGCGGAGAGATCAGGCTTTGTGTCGACTTCAGGAACTTGAACAGGAGCTCAAAGAAAGATAATTATCCCCTGCCCAACATGGAACACATATTGCAGAGGGTAACTGGTGCATCTAGGATATCCATGATTGATGGCTTCTCTGGTTACAATCAGATATCAGTAATGCCTGAGGACAGGGAAAAAACGGCCTTCACCACTCCTTGGGGCACATTCATGTATGCTAAAATGCCTTTCGGATTGATGAATGCAGGAGCAACATTTCAGCGAGCCATGGACATAGCATTCATCGGAGAGAAGGACCAGTTTGTGGTAATTTATCTAGACGACATCACAGTCTTCTCTAGGACAGACAAGGAACACTGCTGCCACTTGAAGAAATTTTTCCTGAAGTGTCAGAGATTTGGCCTATCCCTGAACCCCAAAAAATATTTGTTTGCTATGAAGGAGGGGAAGTTATTAGGCCACATAGTATCAGCAGAGGGGATGAAGATTGATCCCAGCAGGGTAGAATCGATTCAGGCCCTGTCACTTCCCAGATCTAAGAAGGAAGTTCAAGCCTTTTGGGGGAAGATTAATTTTCTGAGGAGATTCGTCTCAAATTTTGCTGAATTGGTGAAATGCATCACAGCCATGGTCAGGAAGGGAAATGAAGTCAAATGGACCGCTGAACCCAGGGAAGATTTTGTCCAAATAAAAAGGGTGTTGACTAAGGCACATGTGCTAATCAGTCCTGATTATTCTAAAGATTTCCTGATTTTTTCTTTTGCTTCTTGTGATACAGTAGCAGCGGTCTTGTTGCAGAAAAATGATCAAGGGCAAGAGCAACCTATTGCCTTCTACAGTAAGGCATTGAGAGATGCAGAAATCCGGTATGAGATCATGGAGAAGCAGGCCTATGCCTTGGTGAAAGCTCTCAAAGCTTTCAGAGTCTATGTCTTGCACTCAAGGATCACTGCATACATTCCTTCGGCCTCTGTGAAGGACATTTTGATATAGCCTGACATAGACGGAAGAAGAGGTAAGTGGATTGCCAAGATCCTAGAGTTTGATCTGGAGATTAATCCCACCAAGTTGATAAAGGGGTAGGGTTTAGCCAAGTTGTTGGCTGAATCCAATTGCAAAGTCGTGGGAATTAACTTCACCAACGAGCAAGCTGAGTCATCCAACAAGCATTTCCAGAGTGCCTTATCACTAGCCACGTGCCCCTGGTACAAGGATATCTTGTATTTTCTGCAAGAATTAAAGCCTCCTGATGGATTGGGAAAAATCAAGGCAAGAGCTTTAAAGCTCAAGGTTGTCAGGTCTTGCCTCATTGACCAACTCCTGTACTGGAAAGACCCTCTAGGGGTATTTTTAAGATGCTTGGACCCGCAAGAAGCCCAGAAGGTAATATTTGATTTCCATGGCGGTCTTTGCGGAGGTCATCATTTCTGGAAGACCACAGCTCACAAGATCCTCCGGGCAGGGTATTACTAGCCCACTTTGTTCCCTGATGTCTGCAGAGAAATCAGAGCTTGCATCAAATGCCAGAAGTTCTCAGGAAAACAGCATCTCAATTCTCTGCCATTGAATCATGTAGTAGTTTCAGCACCCTTTCAGCAGTGGGGATTGGACTTCATTGGAGAAATTCATCCTCCCTCAAGTGGCCAGCACAAATGGATCCTGACTGCGACAGACTATTTCACCAAATGGATAGAGGCTATCCCCACCAGAAGCACTTCTCACAAAATAATTATCATCTTCCTGGAGGATATCATAGCCAGATTTGGCTGCCCTAGCAGAATTGTCATTGATAATGCCTCCCCCTTTCGGTCTGAGCCTCTGGTCAAGTTCTGTGAACAATTTGAGATTTCACTGATTCACTCTACTCCCTATTATCCTCAAGGAAATGGACTGGCAGAATCTTCCAATAAAAGTTTGATCAAGCTCATTAAGAAATTATTGGAAGACAATAAAAGGGCCTGGGATTCAAAGCTCAAATTTTCTCTATGGGCTGACCGAGTGACAACGAAGAAGTCCCTAGGCATCTCACCCTTCCAACTTGTTTACGGAACAGAGGTTGTTTTCCCTACTCAGCTCGCCTTATCTGTGGCAAAATTCCTCCAGGACCTTGAGGGAGAGCCTGACAATATGGTCAGAAGGATTCATCAGATGGTGGAGGTGCAGCAGATTAGAGAGCAGGTCATGAACCGGGCTTACAATCATCAGTAGAATATCAAGCAGGCTTTTGACAGGAAGAGCAAAAAGAAATAATTCGAGCAGGGTGATCTGGTGATCAAATGGGATACACCTAGACAGGAAAAGGGAAAGCACAATAAGTTTGATGCCCTCTGGTTTGGGCCTTTCAAGATCCTTGAAGTATTCTCGAACAACACTTTCAGGTTGCAGGATTTGGAAGGCAAAGAAGTTTTTAGTGGCCCAGTAAATGGGCATTTCTTGAAAAAATGTTTTTTGTGAGCCGCAGTCGGCTCTTTTGTTTTTGTAAATATTGTTTTTGTTTTCGGCTTAATAAATGACTCCATAGCCCAACAGCAAGGCACTGAATCTGCAAAAGAGTTCTTAGAGAATCACAGGGACGACTCTATCCCCCATGGAGCCAAATGTTAGCAATATTTATCGTAACGGGGGGTAAAATGCGAAGGAATGGGTTAAAAACCCACTTACCCTAAGTTTGGGATGCAAATGCGTCTGTGTTTAAATGGAAATCAAGTTTGGACGGCAGATATTCGCGCGCCCGGATCAACGGCGCACATAGGATTCTGGAGCCCCCCCCGCCTTTCTACCTTTAAGCGGAGGGGGGGGGTCCGGAATCGAAGGCGCATCTCTTCAACGGCTATGATCGGAGCACCCAGATCAACGGTACCCAAGGTGATTCCCCCCCCCCCCCCCNAGGGGGGGGTCCGTAATCGAGGACGCATCTCTCCAACGGCTGCGATCTAGAGCGCCTGGATCAGCGGTGCACAGGAAATTTGGACATCCTATGTCCTTATGCATTTAACCAACGTGGCCCCCTTCCCTGTCACGTAATCTTTTGTGCCATATTTTCTCCTCCTGGCCGTGCGATGAGGCTCGCTCCCTTTAGTCCTTCCTCATCCTCCGACATCTGTCCAACTCCCATTTTTCTACTCCCCCCATCTCATCACCCACTCACCACCTGCCTTGTGTCCCGATCCCTTCCACGTCAGCCTCCTACTAAAAATCTGCCCATTATATCTCATCTCCTGCCCCCGCCGCATATTTCCTTCCGTCATATGTATTCCTCTGTAACTTCTCTCACTCCCCATCACTTCATATCTCACCCTCATGGTTTTGGCGCCACCACTCCCGTTATGCGCCCCATCCTTCGCGCTGGCCTCCACGCCTATTCATCAGGTCATTCAGCTAATCCAGGTGGCAGCATGAAGGGTCTTCCATGTCCCAAAGGTGTCGAGTTGGCCGAGCCATCCTCAATCCCAATGAAGCAGTTATTGAAGTGGTTGGTGGTGGTTCGACATCATCTCCGCCAAATGGGAAAGTTCGTCGATGAATTAAGAGCACGTCGATTCACCTGCAGAACTGTCAGAAGTCCGATTGCGTCTGCCATAGGTACACGATCACCTAGAGACTGTAGGTGCAGATTGTCAGAAGCCATGCAGACGCAAATTTTTTAATGCAACGTCTCGATTCTGTTGCTATGGTTGTTTTGAGTATTTGAAGGCGTTTTCACCATTTTTGTATCTATCGATGGTTGAGCAGAGCTCCCGGTTGTAAAGCTTTAATGAAGCACTGATACTCTGGTTATGTATGGACTTTTGAGACTTCTTGTCTTATGAATGCCAGTTTCTTTCACGTCTCTGTTTACACTGTGTTAGAATAGCTCAGAATTGGAGGATCCAGTCGAGTTGTAGCTGTTATAGGATGATGTTGGATTGGATCACTGTAGCAGTTACGTTGCTTCTATTCAGTTCCTGTGATTTTCCCAGTGCTGAGTGACTTGGAATTGGAGGATCCAGTCAAGTCCCCTTTCAGTTTCTTGAGACCCTAAACCAAGAGGATCTTGCATTCAGAGTCTTTCTTCTACAAATTGTTGGGCGCCTGTTGCCTAAAGTTGTTTGTTCACCTTTCTTACCAAGTCTTCCACCTGCTCATCTTTTAATCAACCCACTGGCTAAACTTAGATCAAGACCTCCTTTGTTCCTTACATGCCAGACCCAGCCCCTGAGTTAGAATGATATGCCCCCGAGTCTTTACCTTCATTTGATCATCCCCTTATAAATAAATCGTGACATTAAACTGATGGGTTTCGGGCTCTATTCCTGCAAGCAATCCAGGAGTGACTTTCGATGCTAACAGCATCCAAGGAAGGATTAGATGGAGTCTTTATGCAAGACGGTCAAGCGATCGCTTACATCTCGAGAAAGTTGAGAAGGCATGGGAGAACTATGCGACGCACGATTTAGAGTTGTTAGCCATTGTTTATGCCTTGAGAGTTTGGAGACACTAACTTATTGGATGGAAATTTGAACTAAAAACGGACCAATGTGGACTACAACACATATTTACACAAAGCTAATTGAACGCGCGGCAACGGCGTTTGTCGGAATTGCTTAGCGAGTACGATTTCGAGATTACTTAAATAAAATAAATAGTGAACAGAGTGGTGGATGCATTGAGTCAGAGACCATGCATATTTTCGGTGATGCCTCTTCAGACAAATCTACGTGAAAATATTCTAACCTTACAGTGTGACGATGACTGGTACAAAGAGGTCAAGGATTTTATCGGACAAAACATAATGATGGTATTGTTAGCACTAAAAGTCACCCTCAGATTGTGGGAGGATAAGCCCAGTAGCCATCAAAATGTTTGGTGCATGTTTGATTTATGTGAGTGGAGGTCAAATGGGGAAAACTCAAAACAAGAATGATTTCAATACATAACTGGACAAGTAATGCACAGGGAAGTGAGGGCCACAACTAACTTCAGTCAATGAATTGAGTTTAAGTGTGAGCAGAGGGAAGACTTAGTAAGAAAGGTGGACAAGACTACCATGGGCATCAGGCCTTCAAGCAGCTTGGAGAAGAAAAACTCAGACTCAATATCACTCTTAAGATCAAGCTTCAGACACTAAAATATGTACAAACAACTCAGTCACAACAGCACAATGATCAAACCTACATAACCATGCAGCTATAAAAACTCAATTGGATCCTCCATGCTCGCACCATTTAGTGTAAGAGTGGAAAAGATCACAAGGAAACAGACTAAAAATAGTCACGATACCGCTGCAATCAAACCTACATTACAACAACATAACAACCCTTGACTGGATCCTCCATGCCTGAGTGTTTTAGCACAGTTTTTACAAAGAGATGAAAAGAGGTTGACTTCTATTAATTTGAATGTCTCAAATCCAGTACATAACCAGAGAAATGTTCTGGCATCAAAACATCACAAAATAGGGAGCTCTGCTCAACCAGTTGACGACGTTAACAAAATATTAAAATTATCTATTTATACTCAGAACAATATGCCACTACCAAGAGTGTGGCATGGTCATTACAATCAAATCTTTGCGTCGGCGAGTTATTCTGTCAAATTGAATGTGCACCCCTCTGTCAGACGTGAGCTCAGATCAGCATGGGTTTTGCAGGAAAATCTGCCCACAGGGGTACCACGGGCTGACAGTTAAGTCCCCATGGTTGGGGCTTCCATACCTTCCATTTCTGGAGTGAGCCGAGGTTTCAACCACCATCTCTACTTTCATCAACTTCCTTTCCTCAGAGATTGAACAAGAGTTAATGCTCAAGGAGTGGCCACGTGCCAAGATCATAAGGGTGCCACTTGTCTGTGTTGATAGTTGCCACGCATTTGGCTATCCAGGGCTCAGGGGCTAGCTCATGTTCCTTTGGCTCCTCTATGTGCTTTTACCAGGAGTTGGCGATCTGATGACGTGTGTCTTCATGAATCAAATAGCCGAGAATTACTTCGGGTCTCCGGACTCCGGGAAAATCAGTTCTCAAACCTCCTCTGCCTTCAGCTAAATTTACCTGGAGTCATAAATCTGATGACACATGGCCCTCCTGATATCGACGGTTGATATCCCTTCGGGTATCCAGGGTTCGAACTTCTCAATAGTCAAAATTTATTTGCCCCAAGAAAATTCGTTGGAGCTGGGGATCTGACGACGCATGGCTCTTGGATTTGGATGGCCGAGATCCACTTCAAGTCTCCGGGCTCTGGGAAAATCAAAACTCAAACCTACTCTACCTTCAGCTGCTTTTACCCAGAGCTATGGATCCGTTCACGCATGGCCCCACCGATGGATGGTCCAGATTCACTTTGGGGATTTTAATGGAGCTATATTTCGTGTAACTTTGAAATCCTAAATACCCAGGGACCGTTAATATGGAATTCTCCGGGAATCTCCACTACTAACAAAATTCAACATGTCTCTTGCTTGTGCTTCGAGCCCAAAATGGACTGGGATGAAAGTTGTTCCTGGCATCCAGGGTTGCAGCCTGAGTGAACAAGGACTTGGGTGACTTGTTGTGGGCTAGGGAAAACAGAGAGAACAGTGATTGACAAAGGAGACAAGTGTTCATCCTTAGAGAAAAACAGATAGGCTTAGGGCCAAGACTTCCTTCAGGTAAGACATCAAGGGGAATCAAGGCGCTTGAACAAAACGAGCAAACAAAAAATGACTTTAACAGTTGAAGGGGGAAATTCAAGATCTGGACTGTTAAAAGGAGAGAGACGGGGAAAGGATACATACTTAGGTATTCTCAACAACGAACACATATGACTCCAGACAAAATTATGTGATAACATTTGGCTCCACAGGGGATGGCATGCGCCCTGCGAGCTGCCAAGAACGCGCAGCTCCAATGCCTTAGCTATTGGGTTATGGAATCTTTTATTAAAATAAAAAATAATAATAAAAACAAAAAGGGGGTGGTATTTACAATGGTGGGATGTCGGTCACGGCCTAAACAAAAAAATTCTTGAGAAAATGCCCATTGGCAGGGCCACCCAAAACCTCGGAATCCTCCAAGTTCTGCAATTCATAAGTGTTGTTCAGAAAAACCTCAGAAATCTTGAAGGGGCCAATCCACAAGGCTTCAAATTTACCATGTTTGCCCTTGTCTTGCTTGGGTGTATCCCATTTGAGCACCAGATCCCCCAGCTGGAAATTTTCCTTGCTTGCGCTCTTGTCAAAAGCTCATTTTATTTTTTGTTGATGGTCTTGTGCTGTATCAAGCAACTACTCCCTGGTCTATTGCACTTCTACCAGCTGTAGTATCCTCCTGACCATGTCATCAAGTTCTCCTTGGTAGTCCTAGAGGAACATCACCATAGGAAAAGAAAGCTGAGCAGGAAATATTTCCTCAACGCCATACACTAGCTGGAAAGGAGAAATGCACAGTGATATTTTTGTGGTAACTTTGTCAACCCACAATGCAAACTTCAGCTTCAAATCCTAGGATTTCGTGTTGTCTTCTAGCAGTCTTTTGATGATCTTTATGAGGCTCTTGTTAGAAGACTCTGCTAAACCATTTCCCTGAGGGTAGTAGGGAGTAGAATGGACTAGTGTGATCCCATACTTCTCACATAATTAATTAATGGCTCAGCTCTGAAAGAGGCATAATTGTCTGTGACAATCCTACTTGGACAGCCAGATCTGGATATGATATCTTCAAGGAAATTTATGATCACCTTGTGGGAGGCACTCCTTGTAGAGATGGCTTCTATCCATTTCTTAAAATAATCAGTGGCAGTCAAAATCCACCTGTGTTGGCCACTCAAGGTTGGGTGGATCTCTCCAATGAAGTTGAGACCCCACTGCTGAAAAGGTCCAGAAATCGCTACAGGTTTCAAAGGCAAAGATTTGAGCTACTGCTTTCCAGCAAACTTTTGACACTTGGTACATGCTCCAATATTTGTACAAACATCAATAAAAAGGTTGGGCCAGAAATACCCAG
Organism: Picea engelmannii; assembly: GCA_009831015.1. Lineage (NCBI taxonomy): Eukaryota > Viridiplantae > Streptophyta > Pinopsida > Pinales > Pinaceae > Picea > Picea engelmannii. Next base: position 199,276 of record ML780276.1, read on the forward strand.
CTCTGAGGATCTTATTCGATGTGGTCCTCCAAAAATGATTCCCCCCCACATGAGCTGTCATGAAAATCAGACATAGCTCTTTGGGATTCTTGTGGGTCTAGACACCTCAGCAAGACTCCCAAAGGATCCTTCCAATACAAAATCTGATCGATGATCCAATACTTGATTTCTTTGAGTTTCAAAGCTCTCACCTTGTTTTTACCCAAACCATCAGGGGGCCTCAACTTCTGCAGAAAGTATAAGATGTCTTTATACTAGGGGCATCCTGCTAAGTTGGGGCTAACATGAGAGTCTTCACCACCAATCTCAGCTTTTTTATTTTTTGAGACTATATTCATGAAATTAACCCCCAATGCCTCGCAATTTGATTCAGCCAATAACCTGGCCAAACCTTGGCCTTTCACCAACCTGGTGGGTTTGATTTCCAGGTCAAACTTCATAATCTTGGCGATCCACTTGCTTTTTTTCCCATCTATATTGGGTTGGATCAATATCTCCTTTACTGAAGCTGAGGGGACATATGCAATAATTTTCGAGTGCAGAATATAGATTCTGAAAGACTTGAGGGATTTCACCAAAGCATAAGCCTATTTTTCCATGATATCATATCTTGTTTTTGCATCTCTCAGTGCTCTGTTGAAAAAGGAAATACGTTGTTCCAGCCCATCTGAATTTCTGTAGCAAAAAAGCAGCTAATGTATTTTATGAAGCGATGGAAAATATCATAAATTCCTTGGAATATTTTGGGTTGATGAGCACAGGTGCTTCAGTCAACACCCTCTTAATGTGGTTGAAAGAATTTCAGGACTCAACATTCCATTTCACTTCATTCCCCTTTCTGAGCATGGTTGTAATGTATTTAACCAACTCAGGAAAATTAGAAATGAATCTCCTCAGAAAATTGATTTTACCCAAGAAATATTGAACCTCTTTCCTGGTTCTGGGAAAAGACAAGGACTGGATGGCCGCTACTCAGCTTGGATCAATTTTCACCCCTTCAGCTGACACAATATGCCCTAACAATTTTCCCTCTTTCATGGAAAATAAAGATTTCTTAGGATTGAGCAAAAGGCCAAACCTTCGACGGTTCAAGAAGACTTTCCTCGGATGATAACAATGCTCTTTATTAGACCTAGAGAAAACTGTAATGTCATCCAGATAAATGACTACAAATTTGTCCTTTTCCCCAATGAAGGCGATGTCCATGGCTCGCTAGAAGGTTTCTCCTGCATTCATCAACCCAAAGGGAATTTTAGCATACATGAATGTACCCCAAGGACTTGTGAAAGTTGTCTTCTCTCTATCTCCAGGCGAGACAGAGATCTGATTGTACCTGGAGAAACCATCGACCATAGACATCCTGGATGAACTAGTCACTCTCTGTAAGATGTGCTCCATTTTCGGCAAGGGGTAGTTATCTTTATTGGAGCTCCTGTTCAAATTTATAAAATTGACACGCAACCTAATTTCCCCATTCTTCTTCCTCACGGGAACCAAATTAGCTACCCACTCTGAAAATCTCAAAGGGATGATGATCTTCACATCCAACAACTTCTTGACCTCATTTTCCATAATCAGCAGCAGCATGGGATATATCTGTCTGAGCTTCTGCTTGAAAGGTTTGGCATCCTCTTTCAAAGGGATTTTGTGTTGAATGATGTTGGTGTCATATGTTCTCAAATCCTCGTATGTCCAAGTAAAAAAATCAGCGGACTCCTTCAAGAGTCTAACATACTCAACCCTTTGTTCTTTTGACAAGTTGCTAGACAATTTGACCCATTTGGGATCCTCCTCAGTTCCTAGATTGCATTCAGTCAGACCAGCCTCTTTAGTTGATCCTTCAACCTTTATAGCAACATCATTTCTATCAAACAATATCTCCAAAGGGACAAGCCCCTTTGTAATATGGTTGCTAGGCAACTAAACAATATGATGGTTAGCAATCTTATTCATAAAAACATTAGGATGAGGTCTTTCTTCAAACTCTTGATCCTGATCAATATGCATATCATAAAATTCATCCATGATCTCAAGGAACTTCTTAATCTCAATATCATCCTCGAAGACCTTCTAATGTTTGACACAGTAGGGGATAGAGGGTTTGTATTTTATATCCACCTCATACTTGATTTTTGGGGGAAAAGGGACCTTGAAATTACTTGTTGAGACCGCCAAGGAATCTTCCACAGAATTCTCCTTCCTTGGAACAAATGAAATATTAAAATCCAAGAAGAAATTGTCAATCATATCCCATACTTCATTTCTATAGGCCCTTAACCTCAGGTGCTTAGCCTAATACAGATTTCTAACTTGATGAACAATCATCTCAGCGTCTCCAAACACTGCTAGGCCCTTAACCTCAGGTGCTTAGCCTAATACAGATTTCTAACTTGATGAACAATCATCTCAGCGTCTCCAAACACTGCTAGCTCCTCAATTTTCATGTCTTTGGAAGCTCTTAAACCCAAGACAAGAGCCTCATATTCTGCCATGTTGTTTGTTGTTTCAAATTCCAACTTGCAGGACAGAGATATGGTCTCTTGGGTGGGGGAAATAAAAACTACCCCAGCACAAGCACTTTCCTTAGAAGACGCTCCATCAAAAAACATTTTCCACATAGAGGTCTTGGCGGGAGGCTCTTTGCAAAAGGTAATAGGCTGCTTTCTAATTTCAATAGGGGGCTAAGGAACATTAGAGAGTTGCAAAATACCGGTTCCTAAATCAGTATCGACTGAGAAAATGGGGTGGTTGATGGGATTGGCTTCATCACTGATAATGTAGGCAAGTTTTGCTTCTCTATAAATCCTTTTATGTTCCCCTCCAAATACAGGGATGGTGGCATATGACAGATCCATCTGCAAAGTTCCCCCTAGTATTTTGATCCATGATCCGGACAAGAGCATCCCGAACTTAGGGGGGATATCAGCTACCACTATGTCCATGACCACACTTTTCATTAGCAATTGAAAAAAGGAGATCGCCAGATCCTTAATAACCCCGAGGCATTTCACCTTCCTAGAATCAAAAGAATACAGGTCATGATAGGTTTTTGTAACCTCCAGCCCAAGCTTATCCATGAAAATTTTGGGCATGAGATTGTGAGAAGCCCCTGAATCCATTAAACAGTTGTGCAACACTTTATCATGAATATTCAGTGATGTATAGAAAGGAGGGGAGCAATCATCTCTATTATCTACCAAAGGTCCTAGTATGAAAGTCGGCTTCTCATCTTGGAGGTTGATTGAGTCAATGGAATGAGATGAAGCTTCGAGCTGCAACATTTTTGAAAGGCATTTTTTGAAACCCTCATGTTGGACTAACTCTGAAAGAGGCTTAGGGATCCTAATCTTTTGAATTTCATGATCAAAACTAAAAGAGGAGGAAGGCTTTGCAACCTCCTTCACTTCTGGGATGGGACCTTTGACCGGGGGGGTTGCCTCCTTTTCTTTAACGCCACCTGCCACATTTTTAGTTAGTAATTCAGTTCTAACAGGTTGATCAGGAATGTCAGGATTTCCTTATTTCTTCTTGGACCTAAGGTTATATCTGTTTGTATTGTTGTCCATCCTTTCCCCTTTACTCAGCTCGTTTAGTTGACTATCCATGAGAGAATCCTCATATGCAGCTTGGATTAAATGAGGAAATGAGGAGGTGTCTCCAAGACAATGCATTTCACAATCAAGCTCTTCTTCCTCTCCTTCTTCATTAGTAACAAGGTCATTTTGGAGAGGATCTTCAATTCTCTGATCATCTATGTCCCTGTTTCTTTAGTCTCTTTGGATGATCTGAGGGGCATTGTTTGGTCTTTTGAAACTACCTCTATTATCAGGATTATGAAAATTCCTATATCTATGCTTTCCTTCCAATTCCAGCCTTTCCATTCTAGTAGAAAGTGATTTAAGTAGCTTGTTTACTTCATCCCTTTGAGGAGGGGAAGCAGAGGAACTAGAAGGCGAGGCTTCCAACCTACCCTTTCTTATGTCTCTATCAACCTTACTCCTAAGCTTGTCAACTGCCAATATATTGGATTCTACTTCAAGGGTTGCATCTTGCATATGAGCCAAGGAGGTAGCTCTTCTTTCTCTCAACAGGAGGAAAAACTCAAGGTCAAAAGCACTAGCATAAGTCATCTTGGTAGAGGTTTTTGTAGTCTCAACTTCAGCAGGAATATTTTTATACATCTTATTAAATCTCTTCAAGAAGTCTGAAACAACTTCCCCCTCTTCTCTCTTAAGTGCCCCAAATTTTTTAACATAATAAAGGAGACCTTTTTTATTCCCCCAATGTCTCAAGAATGAATCGTCCAGAGAAAAAATATCGTCAACAGATCTAGGAGGCAATTCCTTAAACCAATCCCTAGCATCACCATCAAGGCTCTGTACAAAAACTCTCACCCACACATCTTCATTTTCGATGGCCTAAATCTTTGCAAATCTATAAAAGGATGAAAGGTGCTCTTCTGCAGTCACGTCTCCCTCCCCTGTGAAATGGGGCATATATTTAAGGTAGTCTATGGTTGGGAGAGCATTCACGGGCTGAGTTAAAACCAGAGGGGCGTATCTAGCAGCCAATATCTCAACCATCCGGTTCCTAGGAGGATTAGCACCCACTATTGGGATGTGACCTGGAGGAGAACTAGAGGAAGATGGGGTTTGAACAGGGGAGACTGGGGCTGTGTTTCTGGGAGAAAAAGGAAAAGGTTGAGCATTAGGAGATAAATATGAGGGGCTAGAGGTAATAGAGGTTTCCCCTTCTATAATTGCAGCAACTCTAATAGGAGGAGGAGTAGTAAAGTCTAGAGTAGGAAAGTCTTCTAAGGTCAAAGATCTCTCCTTCCACTTCACAACTTCGGGGGAGAAAGAGGTGTCAAAGCTCTCTCCTTCCAAACCAAGAATAGGAGGGCAGAAATCGGCAGGAAAACTCCCAAAACTTAAATTTCTTGAAACTCCATCTGTTTGTATAATAGAAAAATCAGAAACAATTACTAGAGTTGGTAAAGAGGGATTATGCAAATTATCAGAAAAACTTGGTAAAGCAATGGAGGTACTTTTTTGAGAGGTCTTTCCCTTTGGGTCAGCTTTAGACGTTGCTAGAGGCACCAGTGAAGTGGACCTCATGTGTCTGCCTTTAGGAGCCAGAACTGAAACAGTGGAGTCGTAAAAGTGGAGACGCCAAGTGCAAGTTACAATATTCAATGGTTCTAATATCTAATGCACCTTCAGAATCATAATCTCTTTGTCATTCTATCCCAGGGAAATGTCTTCAATTCGTTCTCTTGCAACGGCACCATGAATGTTAGCATTGAAAGTCACCCTCATATTGTGGGAGGATAAGCCCAGTACCCATCAGAATGTTTGGTGGATGTTTGATTTATGTGAGTGGAGGTCAAATGGGGAAACCTTAATACATGAATGATTTCAACGCAGAATTGGACAAGTAATGCACAGGGAAGTGAGGGCCACAACTAACTTTAGTTAGTGAATTGAGTTTAAGTGTGAGCAGAGGGAAGACTTAGTAAGAAAGATGGACAAGATTGCTATGGGCATCAGGCCTTCAAGCAGCTTGGAGAAAAAAAACTCAGACTCAATATCACTCTTAAGCTCAAGCTTCAGACACTGAAATATGTCCAAACAACACAGTCACAACAGCACAATGATCAAACCTACATCACCATGCATCTACAACAACTTGACTGGATCCTCCATACCCGAGCCATTTAGTGTAAGAGGGGAAAATATCACAAGGAATATTACTAAAGCTGGTCACAATACCGCTACAATCAAACCTACATTACAACAACATAACAACCCTCGACTCGATCCTCCATGCTCGAGTGTTTTAGCACAATTTTTACAAAGAGATGAAAAGAGGTTGACTTCTACTAATCTGAAAGTCTCAAATCCGATACATAACCAAAGAATAGTTATGGCATCAAAACATTACAAAATAGGGAGCTCTGCTCAACCAGTTGACGACGTTAACAAAATATTAAAACTATCTATTTATACTCACAACAATACGCCACTACCAAGAGTGTGACCTGGTCACTACAATCAAATCTTTGTGTCGGCGAGTTCTTCTATCAAACTAAACGTGCACCCCTCTGTCAGACGCAAGCTCATATCGACATGGGTTTTGCAGGAAAATATTCCCACAAGGGTACCACGGGCTGACGGTTTAGTACCCACGGTCGGGCCTTCCATGCCTTTCATTTATGGAGTGAGCCGAGGTTTCAACAACCAACTCTACTTTCATTAACTGCCTTTCCTCAGAGATTGAACAAGAGTTAACGCTCAGGGAGCAGCCACGTGCCAAGATCATAAGGGTGCCACCTGTCTATGTTGACAATTATCACGCATTTGGATCTCCAGGGCTTGGGGGATAGCTCATGTTCCTTTGGATCCTATATGTTCTTTTACCCAAAGTTGGCGATCTGATGACGCATGTCTTCTTGAATTGAACAACCAAGAATTACTTCGGGTCTCCGGACTCCGGGAAAATCAGATCTCAAACCTCCTCTATCTTCAACTGTTTTTACCTGACGCGTGGCCCTCCTGAGATCGACGGCTGAGATCCCTTCGGGTCTCCGGGATTCGAACTTCTCAATAGTCAAACTTTATTTTCCCCAAGCAAATTCGTTGGAGCTGAAGATCTGATGATGTGTGGCTCCTGTATTTGGATAGTCGAGATCCACTTCGATTCTCTGGGCTCTGGGAAAATCAAAACTCAAACCTCCTCTGCCTTCAGCTTCTTTTACCTAGAGCTATGGATCTGCTAATGCGTGGCCCCACTTATGGATGTTCCAGATTCACTTCGGGCCTTCATTGATTTTAATGGAGCTATATTTCATGTAACTTTGAAATCCTGAATACCCGGGGGCCATTAATCTGGAATGCTCCTAGAATCTTTGCTACTGACAAAATTCAACCTGTCTGTTGCTTGCGCTTTGAGCCTGAAATACACTACCATGAAAGTTGTGCATGGCATCCATGGTTGTGGCTTGAGTGAACAAGGACTTGGACGACTTGTTGTGGGATGGGGAAAACAAAGAGAACAATGACTGAAACAAAGGAGATGAGTGTTCATCCTTAGATAAAAACATATAGGCTTAGGGACAAGACTTCCTTTGGGTAAGAAATCAAGGGGAATTAGGGCGCTCGAACAAAAGGAGCAAACAAAAAACAAATTTAACAGTCGAAGGGGAAAATTCAAGATCTGACCTGCGAAAAGGAGAGAGACGGGGAAAGGATACAGACTTAGGTATTCTCAACAACGAACACATACGACTCTAGACAACATTATGTGATAACAAGTACCAAAATTTGAGGGATTCACTGTGGACAACGATGGATTATTGAGATTTAAGGGTCGAATTTACATACCACCCAACGACGAGTTGAGGAGTTTGATCCTAAACGAGGCTCATAGAGTAGTGTACATGGCTCATCTCGGAGTCACGCGGATGAGGGCAGACATTAAACCCTTATTCTTCTGGAAAGGAATGAAGACATACGTAGTCAACTACGTGGCAAGATGTCTAAAATGTCAACAGGTCAAGGTTGAACATAGACATTCGACAGGATTACTACAGCCACATGTTATTCCGGAATCCAAATGGGAGGTCATTTCGATGGATTTCATTGTTGGACTGCCACTGAAAGCAAGGAGACACGACTCGATTTTTGTGGTAGTCGACACTCTGACGAAGAGTGCTCATTATTCCCGGGAATATGATGTATCAGGAACCTGACTTAGCTAGAGTTTTCATTAGTGATATTGTGAGGTTACATGGCTTGCCTAAGAATATTATATCCGATAGAGGATCGGTGTTTACAAGACGATTTTGGACTAGTTTCCAAGAGGCCTTGGGAACCCAACTTAACTTTAGTACTGCATATCACCCATAGACAGATAGGAAGACCAAGCGAACAAACCAAATCTTAGGGGATATGTTATGTATGTACGTGATGGACCAACAAAGGCGTGGGGAAGAATTCTTTCCATTGGTATAATTTGCATATAACAACAGTTATCAAAGCACCATTAAGATGGAGCCTTTCGAGTTTCTTTATGGGCGACCGTGTCGGGCGCCTTTGATTTGGGATCGTCTTGAGGATAGGGTTTTGGTGGGACCTAAAGCGATCAAAGAAATGGAATACCAAATGCAAACCATAAGACAAAGGATAAAGGAAGCACAGGATCGGCATAAGAGTTATGTCGATGCGTGTCGTGTCGATCATAGTTATGAAGTTGGCAATCAAGTCTTCTTGCGAGTGAAACCGCATAAGAGTTCGATCAAGTTAGGAAAGGGTGTTAAACTCTCTCCTAGGTTCATGGGACACTTTGAGATTATGGAAAGGAAGGGGCCCATGGCCTATCGACTAGCCTTGCCTGATTCTTTGAGGCGTATGCATGATGTTTTTCACGTATCTGTTTTGAGACATTATGTTAGTCATCCTACACATGTTATTGACATGAGTTCCTTGCAGGTATCGGACAAGGGTGTGCTCACGATGGAGCCAAACCACATCCTATACCATCGCATTCAACAGCTACGGTGTTGAACAGTAGATCAGATCAAGGTCCAGTGGGACAAATATAGTCCACACTCGGCAACCTGGGAGGACACATATGATATGCGTCAGCATTTTCCTTTTTTGTTTGATAACTAGACCTATGATATTGCGATACACTTTATTTCGTCACTTACATACGGTGAAACTTCGGGACGAAGTTTAAAACAAGAGGGGGTGTATGTAACATCCCGCTCTTGCGCACACTGAGCGGATTTATTCTTTGAGGACACTTGCTTGCAAGTGATCCGGGTCATTATACTATTGGTTGTTTTGATTATGATTATCAGATATTGTGGATTTGATGATATGTTATTTTGTTGTATTTGCATATACAGGTGATATTAATTGGGTTATCCTGAGTGTGCAAGACTCTGGACGTTGAGGATGTCAAGGCATCGATGAAACCCCTTGGACTTTGGATCAAGTCGAGGAGTGGATTGTTAGGGTTTGAATGTTGTTGATGTGACATATGTACATATGATTAGATATTATGATGTTGATTGTTATTGTTGACATGATTCATTGATGGATGCAGGTTGACGATAGCTTGCTGACCATACTCACATTTGGAGTAGAGGGGTTATGCACGGAAACCAGAGACATTGAGGGAGAGGTGTTGCAGTCGCCTTGCCACAACCTACTAGCACTCCCGTCGTGGCTCAAACTATAGGTTAACGATTACCTATTTCGATAAGACCCGCGATGTCATGAGGGCGGATTGTGACAGTCGCTCACGATGATTCTAAGGGGCACGCAATAAGGCAGGGTCCTTATTCCTTAGAGACCCTTAGTCTCCCACAAGATCACCTGACAGAGTATTGACTTCGGGGGTTTGATGTCTACCAAATTCAGTCAAGAGGCGAGTGGCACCCTTGGAGCACGTAGTGCATCTTGAAGGGCACGTCGCATGAATAAAACGAAAAGAGGCGAGTGGCACCCTTGGAGCACGTAGTGCATCTTGAAGGGCACGTCGCACGAATAAAACAGAAAGAGGCGAATGGCACCCTTGGAGTATGTGGTGCATCCTGAAGGGCACGTCGTGATTTTAACTATGGTAAGTTAACAAACCTAATGCCTAGAAAACTATGCCTCCTTAGGACCTGGTCGGCCTTAAAATGAATGACATGATAAGTAAAGTTTAATAACATTTTTTCCCTTAAAAACTGTCGCCAAGCCAAGTGAATTGAAAACCTAGGTCTAAGTAGAATCTTTGAACTAAAAAACTAATTAGACATGTAACAAGAAGGGGGTAAAGAAAATTCAAGCATTAATAATTAAAGTGGAAATTTTATTAAAGGTTTATTTAATAAAAGGGGGTATTTGGTTGTTTTTGTCTAAACCTGCTAATTCTGAACTTAGTTATAAAAAGGGGAAACTTTAAGAAAAATGGAAACTTAAAGAAAAGGGGGAAACCTAAGGAAAAGGGGAAACTTAAAAAAAATGGGAATGTCTAACTTAGTAAGGAATCTAGCCTATGGAACTTTCTATTTATGAACTCAACTAGGAATTAAGTAAGGTGTAAGTCATTTAAGAATTTTAATGGAATAATGGGACACCGAGGAGCATTTTTAGGAATGCTTTTAGGTGGGTGAAGGAAATAGGAATATTTAATTAATTAATAAATTGAGTTTATGGTACAACTAGGGGATCGGGCGACATGTGTACGGGGGGGGGGGGTTCCTAATTAAATAAATGAAAAAGGAATATAATGAGGGTTGGGGAAACTAATGACTAAGAAACTCTATAATAAGGATGGCGGAGGAGGAGTATGCATCACATCTGACTTGCGTAACATTACGCTGCTGAAATTTCATCTTGACTGAACTTTCTCTTGTGGGAATTGGGATACCCAGCTCGGGTAATGAGTGGTAGATCGTTCTTGCGAAGGGATTTGGGGAGCTAGCATTCTCTGGTATTGTGTGTGTGGCCCCTTTGCGGCTAGGGGGGCTCAGGGGGGAGAAGAGTACCCCTAGCATTGGCTGGAAGGTATCAGTGAGGTCTCATCAGTCGGCAAGTCGGAGTTGGACGGAGTGCAAGCACAGGATAGTCACTTTCGGTTCTTTGCATTTGGCTATGGTACGCATGTGCATAATTTGTATTAAATAATAGCTCAATTTCTTGTTCATGCATTTCTTTATTGTAGAAAGCTCGCTTGTGTAGATGTTGTTAAAAGAAAAAGAATCGTTTAGTTATGCATATGAATTTCTATTTGGGCGATAGTGTGTCGTGTAAAATTGAAAAAGGGTCACTAAATTTTTGTTTATGAGCTTTGTTTTATTACTGTGTTTTATGGATTTTTTGGTTTTGGTTGGGATTATTACTGCGTTGTATTATTACCGAGGAAGACTGCATTTTGGTATCGGGCCATTATTTTATTTTACTTTGCATTTTTATTGGTTTTAATACAAAGAAATTGTGTTTTTGTCTTCTGTTCCCTTATCCTTTAAGTTATTAGTCTGTGCCTGAGAAGTCGGCCAAGAGCCGAATCGACTGTATTTCACTCTGGTGTTAAATATTTAGATTCAAATGCCCTGCTTTCTTGTGCATGGATAATAAGTGAAGGATAAATTCTCTGCCCGGAAAATTCTTTTTGTGTACAACGAAAACACTTCTTTATTGCTCAACAATTTTGTGGTCTTTACTCAGCCGATTCTATTTTTCATCGCCAAGCAATTTCATACCTTCTTTGCGTTGATGGGGTGTAAACCTGCGTTATTTCCATTGCTCAGCCATATTTTTGTTCCTTTCCTCAGAAAAATCGTGTTACCCACCCAACGATTTATTGGGCATGATTTGTTGTGTTTCATTACTGTATTTTTACTTACTGTGTTGTGCTTACTGTATATATTTATTATTGTGCTTCCTCGTGATGGAATTTGATTGCTCTACTATATGATTGGAATTTGTCTACTAATACCCAATTCTTTGTGATTGATTATATTGGTTGAGGAATAATTTATTATGATTTTTGGGTGAATAGTTTCCTTTCGAGTAATGTTACTCATTGGATTCTCTTTTGTAACTTGGATCATAGAAGGTGGCACTTGATGGATTTATTTAATTATTGAGACATGTTTTCTTAATATTTGTTAATACTCATATGGTTGTATTATTTGAGGAATGGTGTAGTAATTTCAGTGATGGAAAAGTTGATTGATTAGTGTTATTATAATACTAAATTTCATATCCAATTTTTACTTACTGTCGGAATGACTGTGTTGCGCTTACTGTGTATGTATTTATTATTGTGATTACTTGCGATAATCGTGATAGCCAGGCAATTTTATTACTGTGCTTACTATATATATTCACTACGATTTTATTACCGTGCTTACTGTATGTATAATTATTAATGTGCTTCCTCGTGATGATCGTGACAATCAGGCAATTTTATTAATGTGCTTATTGTATCATTTCACTGCAAAGTAAGATCAAGATTCAAATAACCTTGAAGCTCATTGCCAAATGTTAATCTATTCATTTTAGTTTAGTACACGATTGAATGGTATTTGTTTTATTTCCATCAATGCTTGGCATCTGAGTAAATTAATGGTTTAAGAACAACGCGATGTCTCTCAGAGAAAAACAAACAGTGGAGAGAAAAGCTCGTTGCCTCCATCAATCAATCCCTTCATACAATAAAATACATATAAGACCGAGAGGTCCATTTCACTGTAGAAGACTGTGTGGCATCATTTTAAACGACAGTCTATGAACTAATGCAAGTCATGCCAGCTCACAAACGAGGTTAAACTCCACAAAATATTCCAGGGTCTTTCTTAAAGCGTTTAAACCGTGGTATCCACAGCAGTGCGTAAGGACAGTGATTTTTATTCACGGACAATGATTTTGTTGGCAACGAATAGCAATTGAAATTCAATTATTACTACACGGATTTTTATTTCCATTTGAATTTATTTATTACTATTTGTATCTGTAGCGCAACTTTAATGCAATGAATTCTAATCTTATCCCACGGATAATTGTTACTTCTGTAATTTCGGACTATTTTTGGGATTTTGGTAGCTGGAATATGGCTGGGGTATATTATGGAGGTTAACACATCAAATTATATATATTATGAAACTGTGGCATCAACAACCTTGCCAATAATTTTCGATGTCTTTTAATATTTCTGCAAAGGGTTTATTTAAGTTATTATTGTTTTATTGCCTACAAATTGTTCTAGGAAAAACTTTTTCTATAGAATCCTTACAAGGAATTTAGATATTTATAGTTGTGTGATAAAATGGGAGCAACTAACTTAAACAATGTGATTTGACAAGTGACGAACCTTGCCATGTTGATACTATGGGTGTGAATAGATTTATAAAGTAGAGATCCTTAACATAAATAGTTGATCCAACAAGACATACACTTTATTATGTTTGGTGTTAGGGATGTATTTCGTTCTTCAAGTAGTGATTCAGGTATAGTTCTTGGAGTTTGTCCAAGAATTTATGAGATATTATAAATGAACTACATTATTTTAGATGTTATTCAATTCCATCACAAGTTTCTTTTAATGGACAATTTATTGGTGTTTTAGGACTCTGACAGTTTAATTTGGTAACTTGAAGCATTGGTTCTGTTTGTTAAAGATTTATATTTGAATGCGCTTGGGATTCTTGTGCGCTCGTCGCACCGGGCAACATGAATTCTTAAGCTCGGATCATTGCACACGTCGATCAATAGCACATGTGAAACCTAGATTAGGGTCTCGTGCCTTCTGATGTGGATGTTGTTGTATTTATGGTTGTACTTGTTTTGTAATTTTATTGTGATTGTCTCTCACTCCTCGGGAAGGTTCTTGTGACTGGTCATCGAAGATTTTGTGTTTGGATTGATTGAGGTTGTCTTTTATCTTAGTAGGTGTGATCTTGTGTGTGTCATGCGGGACGTAGACACCTCCTTGTTCCTTAGAGAAGTCACCAGACTTGAGACCTTAAATGGTCAAAATCGATGGGAACCTGGGCTTTAGCATTGCTTATGTGTCCTGGAGGTCCTAACCTTGTAGGGTAGGATGGGTGGGTAGTCGTTTTTATTTGTCTAATTGATTTCGCATGTTGCATCTAGTTGCATGATGTGCTAGTATGTTGAGTCTTTATGTTGTCTATTGCATGGTTTCCTGCATTGTGTTCGTCATCGAGTTGCGTTGTTTCACTGTTGTTGTTGTTACTTCCCTGCAAAAAAAATGAACTTGTTATGCGTCGCATGTTGTCGCAATGACGGGGGTCGTTACAATTACTTCGACATATTGGCAGTTGCATGAGACAAGCCAAACCTATAACCATCAAGGATTTCTAGATTTGGATTGTTATCAAAATTCATAGTTTCAATTTTAATTTACAATGTTATTCTTATGTGCATGCACACTAATCCTTGTATGTTTTTTTTTTAACTATGTTAATTATGGGTGTGGGGTTCCCATATTCTATTGCAAGTATCACTCTTAAAGACTTAATAGTAACATATTTATTGTTCTCTATTTTAATTAACTTTTAAGAATTTTGATTGCATTACATGAGATCCTAGGAATGTTTTAATTGCCTCCAACCTGCCATCTCATGACTTGGATTACATTTCCCCCATTTTATGGAAAATAATCTAGTGGTTATCCTTATTATCTCAATTGTGTGTCTTTTAATGTTGTTCATATTAGGAAGAATTATGATGTATCATTTCTTTGGTTCATGTGTTTGGGTATTCAAGGTATACTCTCACTACTAGAAATTGGTGGGAGACGCATTCTACAACTTGTGCATAATTTGTAATACTTTAATATTGTCTTGTGGGAATTTCCTTGTGTGTGTGTGTGTTAAGTAGTAGTTCCCAATCCATAAAGGTGGTTGGGCCCTACTATAATAATACAATGGTGGTCTACATACTTTCCTTTACAAGAAAATTTAATAAGGCTGAGAGAGAGAGGGATAAATTCACTTGTAGAAATCTCCCAAAGGTATTATTTTCAATGACTTACATTGGAGGAGAAAGTGCTAAGAGCATCAACCATTCTAGAATGACCTGAAAAGCATTCAAAAAAAAGGAATACCTTCTCCTTGGGATGGAAAATAAGATTATCTCTCTAACCTATGTAATGAAATAGCTCGAAACCCTAGCTTGCATTGCATGTAAAAATCCCTAAATCTAGAAAAATAACATTGTTACTATGAAAATGAAATGCTAAAATCACCAATATCATAAAGAAAACATTGAACACATGGGGAAGAGGTAATATTAGGTTGATGAAGAAAGAGAGGTACAAATTAAATTATACCTAGGGAGAGATGGCTCTCTAAATTATCTTTCTACTTGGGGTGGTCTTCTCTTGGGATTCTCCAAGTCATTGTCCTTCAATCAACAAGCCTCCCTCCTTTAGAAATGAGAAAGAAATGGAAAAATCACTTAGCTTCTCTCAAAAAATTCACAACATGATCTTGCACTCAAATATTCTTGTTGCAACCTACCAAAATAACACCTCTCACCAAATATGTATAATTTATTACCCCAATATTCTCTTTTATAGAGGTTGTAGTTCTAAAAATATGTAAATTTGTTTCACCTATTAGGTGAAGAATCCTATAACCAAAGTCGTAAGAATGGATTAGTGTCGACTAGAGATGCCATTGAAATTCTAGCACCATCTCAATCTAACTTTGTGGTGGCAGTCTACTTGCATTATAAATTGGAAAGATATCTATGATATGTCTACACAAGAAGAGGAAAGTTTTCATTGAGGATTCAAATAACTTACGGTGTTCTCTGTGACTACTCGAAATATGCATGTTACTACTAGACTTGCACCTGATTTCATTGTAATATCATTAACATATGCTACTTGAATCAAATGTATACAAAATTTTGCATGCAATTAATTAAATAGAAACATAACAATTAGAAGAAATATTCCATTTACTTTTCTCAAACTAGTTGGGGCAAGATAACATGCGATCAATCCAATATTAAAAATGTTTTATGTGAGCATCACAAAAAAATAATTTGTTTATCATAGTTTTACATGGTAAGTAAAGCATATACATATTCTACTTCGAAAGAAATAAACCCCAATTACATTGAAAAAATACATGTAAATATAAGAGAGATTGTTCTTCTAAACAAATTAGCATTGGCCTTGAATTCCAACTTGTATTGATAATGATATCATTTTTTGCAAATGTGAAAAAGGAGATATAAATAAAAGATAACAATTCTTACTAGAGTTTTTTCGTATGTATGGATATGATATTGATTCCAATAGACTTTGTATAGAGTCTCAATAACTGCAAAAATAGTTAACTGGTCATAATGCATTGTACGCGCACACACTCACAAAAGCACATAAAATTCATGTTTGTAAATAGTTGAATATTTTAAAAGAATATTAGCATTTGATAGAATGTATATGCACCACATGAATGCATGTCTAACACTTGTGATGAGCGAAGGAATGTTGACAAGATTATGTGGATATAAAAGACAAAAAATGACAGTTGTTGCAAACATAGTATACCTAGTCCTCCATCATAGAAGCTGAAATAGACCCAATTGCTCAGTGGAGCATGTTCAAGTTGTTCCATGTGATGCCCATGTTTTCTACTCTTTCCTTGGTTGCTTTTCGTAGGCTCCCAGACACATCAAAAACAACCAAGGCAAGAATAAAAAAACATGGACAGTAGAAACCTTGTTAGAAATGTGTTGCGGATCATGCCCTATAAAAACTTGGGTAGTTTTAGAGCATTCTAGAAATTGGTCATTAGTGTATAGAGTTTTGGGGATAGATTGGTGCTCCATGGCATGACAAGTGGAAGCATTATGAAAATAGATTTGTAGAAATGACACCAGCAAGGGGGTCATGAAGGTGTACCAAGATTGGGGTTAGGGATAGTAGAAGATGGTGACAACATACCATTGAAAGGAGGGTGTGAAGGTGGAGGGTGAGAAAATAGAGGATGATGGCATATACTAATTTTTATTTCTATGGAAAGATAATAGAGGAGGGCTTGATCTAAAGTGTTTCTCTCAAAGAAAGATACTTCATGTTGAAAAAATACTAGTGAACCATAATTAAATTAAAAAATTGGTACCTCTTAAAAATATGTGATTTGGAGTTGTATCCAAAACTTTGTACCATGATTTCACCAAAATTTGTACCATGATTTCATTACCTCCACACCTACAAATGGCCATATGTCCATTTCATTGAATCCATCATTGTCTTGTGACTATTTCTTTGTCTACCATTCACTCTCTCCATCATTGAGAGTGAATGGGTGATAAAGAAATAGTGATAAGATGATGATGGATTGAATGAAAGGGACATATGACCTTTTGTAGGTGTGGATGTAGTGAAATCATAGTACAAATTTTGGGAGGGCATGAATTAATTATGATTATTATGATATTTTCTTGTGATGAAGTGGCGCATATGTGTAATAAGGGGAGAGGGAGAGAGCCAACAAGCACCGTCATTTTAATTTTTAATAGAACCATTAACATGCACCTCATTTTTTCATATTTGTGCTCTCCATTTCAATTGTTGTTGTTGGACATATTATCATTCATGTGTTGTCATTGATGTCAACAGTCACGATAAGTTGTTATGATGGCAACATGAATTAGTCATGATCTGTTATACAGTTGGCATTAGTGTCAAGATGGCCAATAATGTCTTTCCATGTGTAATGAAGGGTCAATGATGGAAAGAGAATGTCAAACAATAAGCAGAGCAGCAAGGTTAATCTCAGAAGAAAAAGTATACTAAAGATCGACAGAAGAACATCACCTTAAGGCTGAAAGCAATTCGTGATTATTGTTGATCACAATAGGATCAAAAATGTTCCTATGATCAAAGCTCATGAGAATTAGCGACTGACTATCAGTGCATAAAAGAATGCACAAACAGTTATTAAAGCTCAGGAGAGTTAGCGAATGAAGAGCACATTCTAGAAATGTTGTATGATCGATGGAAAGACTGAGAAGTCGACCAATCCACAGGAAAAGGTGAGAAGGCTCAGCAGTTGTCCAATCAATAAATTGACGGTGTTGATCGTCTCATATAATGGACATCAGTCATATGAGTGACCATGGGCTTGAATACCGTTGGAGGATCGTGACCTTCGGATCTGCAAGCCATATCAACGGTAGGGATAGATTGCGGAGATTGGAAGGAGAATTAAACGGCTCACTAGTTCCAATCCTACAATTGGTCTAGATCATCAAATCTCATAGACTTGAATATCGATGACTGTGGTTGATCCAACAAATGATCAGATTAAGTCGGATTGAGTTGTGACCATTGGATGCGCAATTGTCAGATCAACAGCAGAGATAGATTGTGGAGATCGTAATGAGTATTAAACATTGTCTTATTTCCAATCCCGTAATTATTTAGGACCATCAGATCTTACAGTATCAAAGATTGACAATTGTGGTTGACTCACCAACAGTGCACAACTTCAAATTGCGGAGTTTTGGGTGATGAATTAAACCACTCGCAAGTTTTGGTTCTGCAATCCACAAAGACCGTCAATGTTCACTTAACAATATATCTATGGTTGGAATTAGTTCCACTACCAATGAGTGATTTCCATTGCAGAACCCGACGATAGTCTTAAAATTCATGCTGGTTGAGGACCTCGCAACCATCCTTAATCATTGATCTGTTTCGAGATTGTTCTTGACCGTTGGATCATTTTAAAGCGGAAGAATAGGATAAGCGGGGCAAAGGGCTTGAGAATTTGATTATCCAAAATCATGTCAGCCATCGGATTAAAATTAAGTGGAAGGACAGGATAAGCTGAAAGATTTGAGATCTCGATTATCCGAAATCCCCTCAACCGTCAGATCATTTTCGAGTGGAAGGATGGGCTAAGTGAGGTAAAATATCTGAGATCTCATTTATGCGAATTTTCGTCAGTCATCGGATTGATTTAAGTGGAAGGACAAGATAATCAAGGGATGAGATCTGAGATCTCAATCACCCGAATATTCGTCAGTCGTCAGATCATTCTAGTGGAAGGACAGGATAAGCTAGAAGAAGAGTAGTTCGATTTAATCCAAGGCTAAGCAGTATCGCAGATAGATCAAGCTGTCAATATAAAACCTTGATCAATGAACAACATTCATTTCGGGTTAAAATATGTGAGGAGGTTACGCTCTGGAAAGTTTGAGATTTGAAATTCCCGAAGTTCGAAGAGCCGAAATAAATTCTTGATCATCGGATCATCCGAAGTAAGCCTCAATCGTCTAATTCAAGACCACATCAGCAAGGATGTGTGGGAGATCTACGTCAGTAGACCACGTCAGCAATGACATATGGAAAATCACGTCAGTAGACCGCGTCAGCAAGGATGTGTGGCAGACCACGTCAGCAAGGACGTATGGCAGACCACGTCAGCAAGGAAATGTGGCAGACCATGTCGGCAAGTACACATGGCATAATCATATGATGACATGTGTCAAGAGGAAATTGGTTCATGCCATGTCAACACGTGACGTTAAATAAGTTACGTCACTCCAGAAGGACAAAATCACGAAGTAGACATGGTTCGTTCGATCTAAATAATCACTTCAGGTGCATTTTTATCCATCGATCTACTACAGTGGAAGGATAGCATAATTTGAAATAGCCAAAGTTTCGGAGTAAATGGTGGCCCTCCATCTCAATGCTTGATTAAGACCCAGCCATCGGATTAAGCCTTGTAAGAATCAAATCTGACGATTGATCAGTTTCTGTGAAATAAACGTAAACCGTCTTATCTGTTTGGGAAATCTGATTTGGAAGTTTTGAAAGGTTTGAAAAGTTGAAATCCTGAAGTTCCGAAGGGCGAAGTTTTGTCATTCATCCATCTCATCAGGAGATTGAATCATGACCATTGATTCTTATAAGTGCCCAAGCGATCATTTGGCCTAGCGCCTGGTCACCACATATGGTCGTATTGAATAAGAAAAATAAAGGTAAAGCTTAAATAATAAGCTCGTGGTTCTATGCCTATGGTCATATGAAAATGGTTTGAAGGGAGCGACTCATACAGATTTGATTCGACATAAAGTTACACCAGAACAATATAGAGAATCGATAAATAATTGAATATGATATGTTGGTGAACCGAGAATGCATTAGAAGCATGAGTACGATGTAATGAGTTGATCCATGTATGTGATCAACTCATGAGGACAGATGAATCGATACACATCCATGATTAAAAGAGAGTTAAATCATGAAAATGTGAATAAAGAATAAAAAGGAAAAATGATATTAATTAAAGTTTAAGATTATCATTTTAAATGAAAAGGTACAATGGTTCAAATATCAAAAGACACAATGCTTCAAACTCACACTAGTTGGAAGGCTATATAAATAGAAATAATGGTGAGAAGACATTGTAGTTGAATTTGTTGAAGTATATATATTTATATATAATGGATTGAATGAAAGTTCATTCTATCAGGTTGGTGTATGTTTACAAGTTGGATCTTGTATGAGGATTGGATTCCTCACATCTCAGTTGGATCTGAGATCAACAAGCTGGGACTTGTTATGAGGATTGGATTCCTCATTTCTCAGTTGTATCCGAGAACTACAAGTTGGGTCTTGTAACAGAGAGTTGGGTCTCTCATAATTGTATGAAGATGATATTCAAAGATTGATCTTATGTATTCATTCAAGTTAAAATAAATAAATAAAGTATTTATTCTTTTATATATATTATTTGAGAAAATGAAATAAATATTTGTTGTTCAATTAATTTTTGAAAAGTGGAAAATTGTCCNNNCAAGTATCCATTTCAACAATTGGTATCAAAGCAGGTTCCTTCAGCATAGCTTAAACACTGAAGGTAGATTCAGAAGAAATGGGTGGACAAATTGTTATCTTCACAAATGAAGCTCCCTTATTTGATGGAACAGATTATTTATCATGGAGGAAAAATACGAAAAGATATTTGAAGTCAAGACGATTTGGAGTTTGGGATTTGGTAGTAAGCAAGCCCTGGCACTTAACTACTTCAAAGAGAAAATCCAAAACTGCAAAAGAAGCAAAGAGAAATAATTCAGTAGCCTTAAAAGCATTTCTAGATGGATTAACAGACCAAGTCAAAGAAAATATGAAGCACTACAAATCTGCTAAAGAACTATGGCTTCAACTAGAAAAATGTTATCAGAATGAAACACAAGAAGAAGAGAAATCCTATCAAAGTGAGCAACAAGACTCAGATACAGAGGATTCTTATCAGAATAAAGAACAAAACTCAGAAGAAGAGAGTTCTTGTCAAGATAATGAAGAAGATAAAGAAAAGGAAAATTCCAATCAGATTGAAAAACATAATATAGAGAAATACATTTCTAATCAGTATGAAATGCAGGATTTGATGCAAATCCCAGTTAACAATGAAGAAGACGACTTCATCAAGGAATTGAGGAATACCTCAATATTCACTAAAGAAAAAATACATAATCTTAAAACTGATCTTGCAGTTGTTATAGGAGAGATTCGTTTGGAACCAGGAAATTATATGCATATTAAAATTCCTGTGGAGGCTCTTGACAGTCTTGAGTACACAACCCTGTGCACTCTAGAAGATTTGGAGAAAATCCAACAGAAATATATAATGCTACTACAAAAGATAGATCAATCTAACCATGAAGAGCGTGAACAAAAGTTTCAGCTAGAAAACAAAGAAGAGGATATCAAAAGTTTGAAAACCAAAGTTATTAATCTAACAGAAGAGATGGAAGAATTAAAGAAACATGACAGTAAAAGAAAAGAAGTACTAAAAGAATCGGAAAAATGATATGTTAACATTTATCCCATGGATGAAGTAGAAGAAGAACTATCAAAGGCCAAACATAAAGTTGATTGGAGTCTCTATGTATACCACTATGACCATAATGATTCAGACTATAGTTTTCTTCATGACTACACTAAAGAATTTATTGAAAAGAGTCAAAATCATATCATGGAAATAAAGTAAATACTCAAAGACAATGAAAAAATAATATCTGAGCAAAATGTTCAATTAAAAGAAAAAGAAGAGGATATTGATAAATTGGAATGAAATCAGTCAAGCAAAAGAAGAATCATGTCATAAGCTGGAAGCAGAAATTGTGAATCTTAGAAAGAAGGATGAGAAGTCAAACACTCAACTTGAGGAAATTAAAGAAAGTAAAGAAGACCTAAAGATCCAGTTAACAAGGAAAGAAAAATCTTACCACATGTTGGAATTGGAAATCATCAATTTCAAAAAGATAAATGAAAGTACTAATGCAAATCTGATGAATCAAATTGAAGAATCTAAAAAAAAGGAAGAAGCCTAGAAGATTCAAATAACTAAAAAGGAAGAATCATGCCATATGTTTGAATTAGAAAACATCAACCTCAAAAGTATTCAGCGAGAATATGAGGAAGAAATCAAAGTATTGAAAACTAAAGTTTTTGATCTAACAAGAGATTTGGAAGAATTGAAGACATATGACAAAACTATTAAATGCAAAGAAGTCTTGGAAGAGACAGAAGAAATAGTCATCAATCTAAAGACTCAACTTGAACATGCTAAAGAAATGGAACTGGAGATTCAGTTGACTAAAAAGGAAGAATTATGTCAAATATTGAAGTTAGAAATAGTCAATCTCAAAAGGATAAATGAGAATACAAATAAGATTGTCAATTTCCAGAATAGTTCAGCCATCCTAGATAAGATTTGGAAAATCCAAAAATCATCTAATGACAAAACTGGTCTTGGATACAATAAGAAAGAAGACAATAACAAATGGAGCATCATTTACACGCATGAGAAAGGATCATCCTTCTTAAAAGGAAAAGATTCAAGTACAAAGCAATTACAAGTCATGAACTTTGTTAAGGAAGACAACTATAGAAGTAAAAAGGAAGAAGAAAATCAAATGACAGATCCTTCAAGCCAAAATAAAATCAAGAAAGGAAACACCTTCAATGGCTATTGATTTTCTTGTCGTAGCTTTGGCCATAAAGCAATGGACTGCAAGAAACTAGAGAAAGGATATACAAGAAAATCCAAAAACTCAATTAGATGTTGGAGATGTAATTTTGTTGGGCACATAGCAAAAAAAATTCATACAGTGAGATGTTACAACTGTGATAGGTTTGGGCACAAATCTCAAAACTACAAGAATACAAAAATTCAATATTTGAATAAGTCATTCAAGTTAGTGAAAAAAACTAATAAAAGTTGGAACAAGAAAGGAGATGATAAATCTCCAAAAACACAATTAGAAAGAGAATATCCAAAAAGCAGAATATCTCACAGAAAGATATGAAGAAAAACTAAAGGAGAAAGCAAGAAAGATGTTATTACATCTGAAAATGAAGAAACTAATAATAAGAACATAATGGGTAAAAGTCCTAATAAAGAATGTGAAATTCAATATGAGACAAATCAATCTCAAGAAAATGAAGTACCTATAGAAGAATATGGGACAATATCAAATTTTGATGATGTCATAAGTTGTTAGCAAAAGAAAAAAAAAAGTTTAAATTGGTTTTTGCAAAATCAAAGGATTATGCCAAAGAGTTTCTAAATTAACATATTGAAAATCTTGACTATCTATGGATTAGTGGTCAAAAGAAAAATCATTGGTAGGGTTAATTGTAGAATACAAAAAGTAAAAAATAAAAAATAAAGGTAGCAGAGAAGTTCAAGGAGTATCATTCAACAAAGATCAATTGATAACAAAATCGGTATTTAAATCAATTGGTATAATTCCTCAATTGATATTCCTGTGAAATATCAAAAACGAATAAGAAGCAGATCAAAAATATCAGTAAGATTCATACTCTTGTTCTATTTGACAAAATAAAGTCAGTAAAAACTCAGGAGGAGTATTTTGATTATTGAATAAGAAAGTAATTAGATTAAGTTTCGAAAAATAATTGATCACTACAAAATTTGTATCAAGAAGACTACTTATTTAAACACAAAAATTCCAATAAACTGAGATAATAAGTTAGTAAATTAACAGGGGAGGAGACCTTGTCAGGAAGAGCTACCCTTTCAAAAACAAAGGGGGAGAGTAGTCAGAAGCAAAGAGAGAGCATTTTGACAGGGGGAGTCATTCAGTTATGGCAGACAGAACATGATTCCAATGGGAGTTACCCAAGCTCATATTTTGGTCAAACAAAATGCAGAAAAATAGAGGTTGATCATAAGGGGAGCAACCCTTTTCCATTGATGTCAAAGGGGGAGAGTAACTTCAAAGGAGAGAAGCATCATCACAGGGGGAGTTTGTGTATGAAGTTAGTGTGTTGCCCTCAATGACAAAGGGGGAGATTGTTGGAAATATTGTCATTCATGTGTTGTCATTGAAGTCAACAGTCATCATAAGTTGTTATGATGGCAACATGAATCATTCACGATCAGTTATATAGTTGGCATTAGTGTCAATATGGCCAATAATGTCTTTCCATGTGTAATGAAGGGTCAATGATGGAAAGAGAATTTCAAACGATAAGCAGAGCAGTAAGCTTAATCTATGAAGAAAAAGTATACTAAATATCGACAGAAGAACATCACCTTAAGGATGAAAGCAATTCGTGATTATTGTTGATCATGATATGATCAACAATGTTCCTATGATCAAAGCTCAGGAGAATTAGCAACTGACTATCAGTGCATAAAAGAATGCACAAAAAGTTATTAAAGCTCAGGAGAGTTAGCGAATGAAGAGCACATTCTAGAAATGTCGTCTGATCGATGGAAAGACTGAGAAGTTGACCAGTGCACAGAAAAAGATGAGAAGCCTCAACATTCGTTCGATCAAGAAATTAACGGTGTTGATCGTCTCATATAACGGACATCGGTCATATGAGTGACTGTGGGCTTGAGGACCGTTGGAGGATCGTGACCGTCGGATCTGCAAGCCAGATCAACGACAGGGATAGATTGTAGAGATCAGAAGGAGAATTAAACGACTCGCTAGTTCCAATACCGCAATTGGTCTAGATCGTCAGATCTCATAGACTCGAATATCGACGACTATGGTTGATCCAACAAACGATCAGATTAATTCGGATTGAGTTGTGATCGTCGGATGCGCAATCTCCAGATCAACGGTAGGGATAGATTGCGGAGATCATAATAAGTATTAAACATCACGCTATTTCCAATCTTGCAATTATTTAGGACCGTCAGATCTTACAGCTTCAAAGATCGACGATTGTGGTTGACTCACCAACAATGCACAACTTCAAATTGCAGAGTTTGGGTGACAAATTAAAGCACTCACAATTTGTGGTTCCACAATCCAAAACGACCGTCGATATTCACTTGACAATATATCTACAGTTTGAATCAGTTCCACTACCAACGAGTGGTTTCCATTTCGGAACCCAACGATATTCTTAAAATTCATGTTGGTTGAGGACCCCACAACCATCCTTGATCATTGACCTATTTCGAGAGTCTTCTCAACCGTTGGATCATTTTAAAGTGGAAGGATAGGATAAGCAAGGCAAAAGGCTTGAGAATTCGATTATCTGAAATCCCACCAACCGTCGAATTCGATTAATTAAAATCCCACCAATATGAGATCTCGATTATCTGAAATCTCATCAGCCATCGAATCATTTTTGAATGGAAGGACAGGATAAGCGAGGTAAAATATCTGAGATAACATTTATGTGAATTTTCGTCAACCATCGGATTGATTTAAATGGAAGGATAGGATAATCAAGGGCAGATCTGAGATCTCAATCACCCGAATATCCATTAGTCGTCAGATCATTCTAGTGGAAGGACGGGATAAGCTAGAAGAAGATTTGTTGGATTTAATCCAAGGCTAAGAAATATCGCAGATAGATCAAGCCATCGATATAAAACCTTGATCAGCGAACAACATTCATTTCGAGTTAAAAGATGTGAGGAGGTTACACTCTGGAAAGTTTGTGATTTGAAATTCTCGAAGTCCGGAGACCCGAAGAGCCGAAATAAATTCTCGACCATCGGATCATCCGAAGTAAGCCTCAACCGTCTGATTCAAGAGGACATGTGGCAGACCACATCAGCAAGGACGTCTGGGAGATCTATGTTAGAAGACCACATCAGCAATTGCATATGGCAGACCACGTTAGCAAGGATTAAACCTTGTAAGAATCAAATCTGACGATTGATCAATTTCTGCAAAATAAACGTAAACCGTCCGATTTGTTCGGGAAATCTAATTCGAAAGTTTTGAAAGGTTTGAAAAGTTGAAATCTCGAAGTTCTGAAGGGCGAAGTGTCATTAGCCATCCATCTCATCAGGATATTGAATCGTGACCATTGATTTTGATAAGTACTCAAACGAGCCTAGCGCCTAGTCACCACATATGGTCATATGGAATAAGAAAAATACAGGTAAAGCTTAAATAATAAGCTCGTGTTTCTACGCCTATGGTCATATGAAAATGATTTGAAGGGAGCGCCTCATACAGATTTCATTCGACAGAAAGTTACACCAGAACAATACAGAGAATTTATAAATAATTGAATATGATCTGTTGGTGAACCGAGAATGCAATAGAAGCATGAGTACAATGTAATGAGTTGATCCATGTCTGTGATCAACTCATGAGTACAGATGAATCGATACACAGCCATGATTAAAAGAGAGTTAAATCATGAAAACGTGAATAAAGAATAAAAAGGAAAAATGATATTAATTAAAGTTTAAGATTATCATTTTAAATGAAAAGGTACAATGGTTCAAATATCAAAAGACACAATGCTTTAAACTCACACCAGTTGGAAGGCTATATAAACAAGAAATAATGGTGAGAAGACGTTGTAGTTGAATTTGTTGAAGTATATATATTTATATATAATGGATTGAATGAAATTTCATTCTATCAGGTTGGTGTCTGTTTACAAGCTGGGTCTTGTATGAGGATTGGATTCCTCACATCTCAGTTGGATCTGAGATCAAGAAGCTGGGACTTATTATGAGGATTGGATTCCTCATTTCTCAGTTGGATCTGAGAACTACAAGCTGGGTCTTGTAACAGAGATCTGGGTCTCTCATAATTGTATGAAGATGATATTCAAATATTGATCTTAGGTATTCATTTAAGTTAAAATAAA
>ML780276.1:231854-252089 GCA_009831015.1 Picea engelmannii
TGACTAAATAATAATTAAAAAGACTTGAGTGCATGAATACTTGAATGAGCTCCTCTTGGTTTCAAGAATAATTTATTGGAGTAGTCTAATCTTGGAGCAAACCTCCCTCAATTTGATGGAGCATCAATGAAGTCATCATTGACTTTATTGTTGTTATGTTGGATCGAGGGAGGTTTGCTCCAAGATTATCCAAATCCTAATTTATTCTCTATTGAACATGGCCAACCACGTGAAGGTGGAATATCTTATGGCCACTTCCCCCCTCACATCACTCTCAATTCCCCAGTACCCAATCTATATACTAGAAAATAGTTGAAAGAAACGCATTAAGATTCATGCATAGACACTAGCAAAACAACAAATTCATAAAGAAATATATGTGGTTTTGTGCATATAAAAAAATACAGAAATCATTCATTAACATATAAAATTCACTCATTCATTAATCCTAGACACAAAATACTTCATCTCAATAAATTTTATCATTAAAAATATGTTTTCACAATATGGTACATGATGTTTCTAAGTACAACCATTTCTTTTTCAGTTTATTTCTGTTTGAAATGAATTCAGAAAGTAGGTTGTCGGTTTCCTCTTCCCCTTCATTTCTTTTGGCCTCTACATGTCTTATTGATGACCTGGTCATGTACTCACGACGTTGAGGTTGCTTCAAGGGGGGGTGCAGATCATCAGTTGCAATAAGAAAGAAATGTTAAATTGATATTTTTTTTTATTAGTATTACAAGTATTTCATTAATAAAAAGAGAATTAGAGTGTTCTTTACCTTCTTAAGTAGCGGAGGCAAGCGGATTAGTTTCAGATGCGGCCATATGTTCCTCTTCTTGTCTAGCCTCATTCTATAGATGCTCTAGAGTTGAAACAGGAAAGGTTATAATTAATACACCATTTTCAATTAAATATTTTTAATTGTAATCCATACTACATTTTTATAGCACATGAAATACCTCTAGTATCGAGTTGCACACCACCTTCATTGGGTCACTAGGTTGTGTTCCACTAGTGGGGACACGTGTTTCTTCGTTGGTTTCCTGGTTAAAACAAACAAACACATTATTTTATGGCCGAAAATAATAATCAATATATTGTACAAGTAATAAATTATAAATAATCAACCCTCGGGGGTAAGCTCAATTGGAAAGTGTCGTGATATGAATTTTTATGTTTGATGAGGTTTCTAGTTAAAATCCCCTTGATTTTCCCATGCTTGCAGAAGGGGAATATGTATGGCACCTACGGGTTATAGTGGTAGCGGTCGGAATCGACCATGTGTCACGCGAGTACGAGACCGACGCAGTTGTCGATTCCGCCAATCATAAAAAATAAATAAATAAAAATTATAAATAATCTTTGATTTTTTTTACCTGTGTGTCGGTTTGAGTGCCAGAAGGTTGTGTTTCCCCCAAGTTTTTCCTACGTTCAACCACGGCTTGAAAGTCGTGCTTGAAAGCAATCTTGAGGTCTTCCTCTATTGGAGCTTCTTTGAACTCTAATCCCTACAAATTTGCATAAGAACATGAATTTTGCTTCTTCTGTGCAATTAAATTAAAATGGTTTACAATACATTATTTGGATGCAATTGATTATTTTATACTTACAATTTGTACGACCAATTTTGAGTAACCACTCGGGCCAAGTTTGTGATGCCCATGTTTTTCTATTCTGGCCTTGGTGGATTTGGATGTGTCTCAGAGCCTGTATTGAAAAGTTTCAAATACATAATTTGATGTCACAATGATGATAAAGCATCATAATTACATTATTAGAAGTGTCTCATACCTTCCTAAGTTGGGTGGTGTATTTCCTTCTTTTCGAAGCATCTTCTCCTTTGCATTGTCTTGTAGGGCCTTCCACTCCCTCCTAGGAATCATTTGAGGATGCTCAAACTTAGGGTCTTGTTGCAGATGAACCCTATATTTGTCCCGCATATATTTTAAATATGCACGTGCTTTTGAGGAGACTCCATATTTGTTGGAGCCCTCACCGAACAGGCCAGCCAACTTGTTAATGAGTTCATTTTTTAACTTGGAACTTTGGGAATTCCACCTTGTGCATATGATGGACCCAAAGATATCCAAGGTCAGGTCATTCATGCATTTATAAAATGTATAGTTTATTTCAAAACGATATTATCATTCATTTAAAATCATTGCAGATTATACGTAAATTTCAATTAGATTGTACATAGTAATTAAAGCACATCTTAAATACCTTGAAGCTTTTATATTTTCATATGGATGAGCTCATCGTTTACCAAAAAGGTAACCAGTAGTGTTTCTGTGCTAGTGACACGGTAAGATCTAGGAAAACATGCTTCAAAATGTGCAAATCCATGTTCTACATCCACATCATCCTGTGCACATTCTGGCATGTGTTGTTCAGGGTTGGGTGTAGTACCGACATCGACCCTGGGGGATGTACTGATATGAGTGACTAGCATAGTATGAACATTGACATCAAACATGGGGGGTGTACATGTATGATATTGTTTCAATGTAGCAATGGCGTTGGTACCAACACCATCCTCCATAGGCACATCCTGGGGATCAAAATCCCCAGGATGTAAATATAAGAATTAGAAAAAATAGAAAAAATTCAAATGTATGCGAAATGAAGTTAGTTCATGAATAGGCATGGGACAAAAATATAAAAAATGGTTGTGTTGGCCAAATGGATTCAAAGAAAAGTCATAATAACATGGTGCCTATAAATATTGGCGTAATCATTTGATGTGGTAATTTCCTCCTATCTCATAATTACTCATACATCTTACTATACATTATTATTGTTTATGTTTTGGTAGTTGTGGGAGGTATTAACCTCCATGTGTAACCTATGACTTAGAATAGAATATTATGAAATCAATTGAACCATCACACAGATGTGTGGAAACCCTAGAAGACAAGTCGTCCTAGCAGAATAAATAATATTAGAATATTATCTTCCAGAAATACAAGTCGACTCCACAGGAAAAAGATAAACAGAAAATATAATTACCATAAAGTCATGTTGGCCCAACCAAAAAAGTCACTGGACAGATTAATATAAATAGAGGACGTTTTAGCTCATTTTCACACCCAGACAGAGCACAAGTCTTGTGGAGAGATGCAGTGCAGCTGCAACTGCAGCTACAAGGAGGAATAAGGGTGCATGGTCATATATTGGTCTTGGTCTCTCTATTGGTGATTCTCTTGGTGATATTCTTGGTGATTCTCTTGGTGACATTCTTGGTGATTCTCTTAGTGAAATTCTTGGTGATTCTCTTGGTGATACTCTTGGTGATATTCTTGCTAAGTATGGCGCAATTTTGAGAGAGTAGTGAAATTGTTGTTGTTGCAGTTGTGTATGATACTTTTTTTGTGGATATGGAGACTCTCTCTCTTGTGCACTACCCTTGGAGAAGGAGCTCTCTACTTGTCTTGAGTTATTGCTACAGTTAGCAGGTAGGGTTTATGTGTTGGTTCTTTACTAGGCTTACCGGAAATATTCTAAGTAAAGGTTAGTGTTCTCAGGGGTGGCACATGTGAATGCCTATGGTTGGGTGACAATGATGTGCATTGTCTATGGTTAAACGAGCATACCAAAATTTCAACATGGTATCAGAGTTGGTTTCCTTCGTAAAAATATAATCGCTAGAAGGAAGATCATCAGTTTCCCCCATTGTCAAGCTAACTAAGAAGTTCACCTAAGTAGGGCGCATCTCTTCCCCGGATCAATTCTACAAATTTATGAAGTTGAGAAATTAGGGTTTCCTCATAAAACCCTAGGTTTGCAATACCAGTTGCAGTTGCAGTGCCATTTCCTTTGTGCTAGTTGTAGCACCAGTTGCAGTGTCAGTTGCAGCACCAGTTACAGTGCCAGTTGCAGTGCTATCACTAGTTGCAGTGAAATTTTATGTGAAGTGTTGGGACTAATATTTGGTTTTCCTAGTGTGCCTTACCCTAGCGCATATCCAGCCACCTTTATATTACAAGTTGGAGTACCTTTCAATTTTTAAGGTTCATCGTTGCTTGTCGTCGCTGCCAGATGGTGCCACTGTCTTTCGATGTTGTCGGATGTATGTACTTATATATATTTAAACCGTATCACTATTTTGAGTGTGATTGCAGGAGAACGAAAATCTTACAATCGTAGATCTAGAGGGATCTCAGACCCAGCACATTCAAACAAACAATGCACTCCAGGTTTGATTGTTTTCATATGCCTCTAGTCATATTGGAATTATTGCAATATTATGAACATCTAGTTGTATTTTGATCTATTGAAGTTATATTAACCTCTGTTCAAATTTAAATTTATAAGTTGATTCTAGTCAAAGTACTAGATTGATTCAAGTTGAGATTTTAAAATGTATTTGCATTATATTCTCTAACTCATATTTATATCAAGAAATCATATTGTCTTAAGTACAGGGTACATGTTGAAGAGAATACTTTTCATCTTGAGTGAAGGAGACTCAAAAGAAAATCAACAACACTCGTTCTTGAAGATAATACTCCACGTTTTAGGTTTGATTGATTAAATTCATAAGTTTCAAATTTGCACATATCAAGTTTGATAATTGTTGCATTACTAGTTGTGACAGCAATCCTTGAAAGGTTCTATTACTGCTAGATACAATGAATACTTGGCAGCATGTGAGTATTATTAATATAAATGCTTATTGTACTTCATCACAAGATGGACTAATAGCTCCTCTAGGATATACTTCTTGTTTTGCTTCCAGGAAATTCACCTTGGTAATAATATGATGATTACCATGATATTGCCTTTTTATTCTTGTTGACATAGATATGTTCTTATGAAAATGTTATTATACTTTTTTTTCTTTTTTTCTTGTTCCAGGCAAGTTACCATGGAGGAACGATTGATCACAACACTAGAAGAGTGTTGTTCCTATTTCTTATTATTGTTTTTATTTATCTTGGTTCTTGTTCTAGGAAGGTCATGAGAAATAGCTCTGAGAAGGAGCTATTGTGATTATTGTTCTCGTTCTTGTTTTTATTATTATAAGAGTATTGTTATTGTCTATTGTTTTTCCCTTTGTTGTCCTTGTTCTTAGGTGATAACTCTGAGGAAAGCTATAGTGACGGTTGCAGGTATTAGATGGTCTTTACCTTGAGACATGGAGCAGGCTATCCAGATAAGAAGTTGTATACATGACTGTATACATCCACGTACCAAAGAAGAAGAAGAATACGAAGAAGGGTACTTTTGCAAGATACATAGTATCTCATATGGAGATTGATTGTAAAGAGAATAAGGCTCCAAATATGACCAAACAAATCCCTCTAGTGCAGTTGATCACTCTTCAGATCATCAGGAAGAGTTAGTAGAGCCAGAAGGGCCTACCCAGAATCGTTGCAGTAACCAAGAAGAGACTAGCATGGTCCCATGAAACTTTGCAGGATGCAACATTGATAATACATATCATGAGGAGCAGATGGATCTAAAGATTATATAGACTCAGAGGGAGTCAAGCTTCAGAGGGAGAATGGAGACTCATAGACTTTCAGATTTAGATGAAAGAGAGAGACATCTTCTGGAACTAACAGACAAATGTCATGGGTTGAGAAGGTTAGATCGAAGCTTCAGAGGCTTCAAGGAGATATGAGATCTTATGGGAAGATTCCCTTTCTTCAGTAGACTTTAATATAGTGACCGAGGAGGAAGCCAGTCAGAAGGATTGGGATATATATATTTTCCTTGGTTCTGAAACCAGAAGAGAAGTTGGTGGTGACTTCCAAGTTGATCTACAAGATCAAGCATGTTGCAAATAAATAGTCGAGAGATATACAAAGCTTGATTTGTGTCCAGGGGATTCTTCCAACAAGAGGGAGAAGACTATGACAAGACACTTGCTCCAATATATTTATACAGACGAACAGGAAGCAGATATGTTGACCAAGCCTCTATTAGGGACAAGCTTGGAATGGTGCAAATGTTTTCCCCACTAGTGGGAAGTGATGTGTTCCCAGTAGAGGGAAGTGATGAGATCCACGATAGTGGGAGATACTCCAACGTAGGTTGGTACTCCAACATAGGTTGGTATGCTACCCCAATGCAGGTTGGTACTCCAATGCAGGCCAGTATGCTACCCCATCACAAGTTCGTACTCCAACGCAGCCTGGTATGCTACCCCAGCACAGGTTGGTACTCCAACGCAGGCTGGTATGTTACCTCGGCACGGGTTGGTACTCCAATGTAGGCCGGTATGCTACCCCAACGTAGGTTGGTACTCCAACGCAAGATGTTATGCTACTACAACGTAGGTTGGTACTCCAATGCAGGTTGGTACTCCAACATAGGATGGTATTCTACCCCATCGCAGGTTGGTACTCCAACGCAGGCTGGTATGCTACCCCACTACAGGTTTGTATGATACTCCAACGCAAGCTGGTATGTTACCCCAGCGCAAGTTGGTATGCTACTCCAGCAAAGGATGGTACACTACTCCAGTGAAAGTGTAGAAATTCATATGATGTATGGATTCGTGAAATTCAACAAGACAATGGCCAAAGTGTGAAGAATCCAAGAAGCGGTGATGATGATCATGCCAAGAGGAATACCTTCCTCGTTAAGAGGGAGTGTTAAAAAAATTTAGTCAAATTCTATGTGAACTGATGAGTTACTAGTTCTGTATGAACTAGATGTCGACCTATAGTGTTGGAAATGATTCCCAGTTAGAGTGTCGATTAGTAGCATCGGAGGTTGCTAGTTGGAGGTCCAACCAGTAGTGTTGGAGGTGTTTTCCATCTAGAAGGATAATGTGTGGCTATGATGGTGATACTTGATTTGTTTGATCATATGATAGCCTATGTGTCTATGGTGATGTTATTTTTAGACTAGTATGTAATACCATGTGAGTCTTTCCCATGCCATGTGAGATGGATGGATGTGTTTGAGACCACTACATGAAGAACATATAAGTTAATACCTCCCTAGCTAAGAGGGAGCGTTGATGTTTTGGTAGCTACGGAAGGTATTAACCTCCATGTGTAACCTATGACTTAGAATAGTATTCTGAAATCAAGTGAAACATTAAACATATGTGTGAAAACCCTAGAAGACAAGTCGACCTAGCAGAATAAATAATATTATAATATTATCTTCCATAAATACAAGTCGACTCCACAAGAAAAATATAAACAGAAAATATAATTACCATAAATTATGGTCGGCCTAGCCAGAAAAGTCACTGGACATATTAATATAAATAGAGGACGTTTTAGCTCATTTGTACACCCAGTCAAAGTGCAAGTCTTGTGGAGAGATGCAAGTGCAACTGCAATTGCAACTACAAGGAAGAATAAGGGTGCATGGTCATCTCTTGGTCTTTGTCTCTCTCTTGGTGACATTCTTGGTGATTCTCTTGGTGACATTCTCGGTGATTCTCTTGATGATACTCTTGGTGATATTCTTGATAAGTGTGGCACAAGTTTGAGAGAGTAGTGCAGTTGCAGCTGCTACAGTTGTGTATGGTACTTGTTCTGTGGATATGGAGACTCTCTCTCTTGTGCGCTACCCTTGGAAAAGGAGAACTCTACTTGTCTTGAGTTGTTGTTGTAGTTAGTAGCTAGGGTTTATGTGTTGGTTTTGGAGAAGGCTTGCCGGAAATATTCTAAGTAAAGGTTAGTGTGCTTGGGGGTGGCATATGTGAATGCCTATGGTTGGGTGAAAATGATGTAACATTGTCTATGGTTAAACAAGCATACCAAAATTTCAACAATTATTTCATTGACTTGGATATAAAACCTCAACATACACATAGATGCAACTTGAAATTACAAAATAGAACTAAACTTCAACATACACGCTAAACTCACATCCCATATCCTTAGTCATATTTAATCTCTTGCTTTCACATCAGCTTAAACCCAATCTCTATCAGTAAAAGAGTCTATGCCACTAAAGATTATTTCAACTCAAGACTTCATCATGACTTTGTTTTAAGGC
The DNA here is from genome assembly GCA_009831015.1 of Picea engelmannii. Lineage (NCBI taxonomy): Eukaryota > Viridiplantae > Streptophyta > Pinopsida > Pinales > Pinaceae > Picea > Picea engelmannii. The sequence goes on from ML780276.1 coordinate 239,829, forward strand.
TTATTATAAAGTCACCCAATCACCAAAAAAAAATCAAAACCATTCACATACTATGTGGAGGCTTTGTAGTGGCTTTCAAACCCATGTTAAGAAATCTGCAATTAATCTTTGATTGTGATCTGTCTTGGGTAGTTTTAACAATGTGGAGGCATGAAGAGATTTAAAATTCATATAAATCAGACCTCCACAATATATGCTAGCCATCAATGCAATTGGACACATGCATGATAAGTCCCAAGCATATCCATTCCTCATTAATATGTTATGATCGAAATATATGCAAAGTATGTTCAAAGACATGGAGTAACGCCATAAGAGTTGTAAGTTTTAAACCTGTGAAGTAAAGCAATGCATATAGATTCTTAAGAAAAACAGAATTTAATCAATGGCTCATACACAGACCGGAAACCCTCAACCAGGAAAACCTTTCTTCTATTCATTATCTCGAATTTCACCATTCATTATACAATATATACAATTTTTTTAGGTATTATGTAGATTCCAAAACCCTAATCCCTAAAACTAGGATTATTTTTAGTAAACCGCTAAAAATAGCAAAACTGCCTAAAAAAAAAATTTGGGGTGTTGCCCCGGGCTACACTCGGTGTCGAACGTTGCGCGTAACTAGGGGGGGGAATATCTATCGCCCCAAGGACCCCCCTAGGAAATCGCTCGACGCACACGGCACAATCAGGGCGCTAGTACGAGGGATCGTCAAACGCAGTTGTCATATCTGACACGCCCACACACACACATGCAAAGAATATAACACATACCCAACAAGAGTATCAATGTGGGTTGTTTTAGTATTGGTGAAGGTGGCACTTATTGTTACATGCACATATACAATTAGATCAATTTATGGTTTAGAAGTTGCTAAATTAAATCAAATGAATCCACATAGATTTAATAGAGAAGAGTTATTGGAAGTTGATTCATTGCAAGTAGACTTGCATCAAAAGGTGAGAAGACCAAGTTGAGGAGACCATTGCAATTTGGAGATACAATGGGAGCACAAATTGTTTAAGCATATAGGGGCTTCCGCAGTGCAAGATATTAGATATTATTTTCGGGATTAACTACGTAGTGTAAGTCATTAATCTATGACCCATATCCATGAGTATTAGTCACAACTGACCAATAATTCTCATGATTTGAATAGTACACTTAGCACTCATTGCATCAAGTGATGCTCACAGGAGTGAAGAAGTGGGATTGAAACCAATGAAATGAATCGCTCTAACAAACCCATCCTTTACAACATAAATTTGTTCTATGGGGTTCTCATCAACAACCAAAAGTTATATCAAAAGCATTAAAAGGAAGAAGATTTTTCAGTATCTACAAGTTTGAGGAGCATGTTGGTAGAATGGAAATGTATGGTAGAAATTTTATAATCCTTGACAATGGGAGTTTATTGCATGATGTTTTGGAAGCAAACAAGTGTATAACTTGTAAAATGTTGGAGAAAAAAGCATAAGGAAAGCCTAGTGTGCAAGATAGGACACAACAAAGAGATATGAATTTGCATAAAATAATTTTTAAGCCACACAACTTGCTTGATGGAACTAAGCTTGTTTATTATGTAAAAAAAAAATGATTACTAGATGGACATAAAGAAGGATATGGTATATGTTGTAGATGCTACAATAATGAGATGGATATTAATTAGGATCTAGTATATGTTGTAAATCCTACAATAATGAGATTATATGTTCTCAATTTGAAGAACATGTTGGATGAGACTCAAGGTGGAATTCTTACAATAGTATATATCTTTCATATGCTAGGTATTCCTTACATGAAGTGGCACTTTCTCTAACAAGACAAAGAAGTTTGACGACAAAATCATGTAATAAGACTAAAGATATATGTACAAAAGGTGGATATGGAGGTTATTTTCTTCTTTGACATGGGTTTCCAAGGGCCTTCCATAGAGATTGTGTTGGAGAGCCATGTATTCTGAAGGGTGATTGGTATTGCTTTAATTGTCTATCTATATCTATCTTATTTTAGTGAATGATTTACTTGTAGAAAACATAACATCAAAATATTTACAACTTTGAGGAGTGATCCTAATGTGATAGCAAAGCAAAGATCAGTATTATCATTAAATCTCTTTCCATATGAGCTTTTAGTTCTAGTTTAGAGGATCATATTGAAGACAGTGTATGTTTCTTGTCTTGTCTTGGAAAATATTTATGAGCAAGATGTTGAAACATGTGTTAGTGATAATCTTGATATTATAGTAAATGATAATCATAAAATATAAGAGTCGTTGCTTACAGGTTGGGTAAAATAATATACATACCGCCCCCATAATAGCAACGTCTGTATCTAATTTATTCAAATTGTAGTCGATCAACAACTCTTCCCCTGCAGCTATTGATTTTATTGCACATATGAATACACGGTTTCCTTCACACCCCTCAAATACGCAATTAGGTTGTTTGTGGTAGAAGGTCATGTACTATTTATAAACCCTGCAATACTTCCTGCTACTTTTGGCCTTTAGTCAATATATATAGATGATCCTTTATTTCAATCGTTGTCTTTTAGCTATATATAATTTTCAGCCACACCATATCTTCACATATTTTTTGTATATTGGAATAGTCGTATCCAATCATTGTAGATGTAAAAGGGTCACACATACTCCACCAATTCAGTTGTTTCTCCATAACAGACCTTTATGCCAGCCATGGAAAATATCCCCAAACAATGTAATGATGATGGAGCAATGTGGTATATCCTTTCGTTGACACAAAAATATGTGTTTATTTGAGGAATATCCTTAGGTACCCATAGTTTCACTAGATGTTTGTACCTCAAGGGAACCTCGATGTCATTTATTCTCTCATCATCATAATAACATGACCCCCTTTAGCAAGAAAAAATTCCATGCGTCTATGGAATTTTCTTCTGACGTTCTCACTATATTTGATCTCCGCCTATTAAACCTACTAGATGTCTCACTTTCCTCTATTCTACCTGAACTTCCCTCACTCGAGGAAGATAGATATGACAAATAATTGTTTGGTTGTATGTCCTACAACACTCCATCAAATGAGAGAAACAGTTAGGAGTGTCATAATGGTTCTGATGAAACATCTTGACAAAACCACAAGAACATAATAGTACAAATGACTTTTGTTGTTACAATACAATTCTCAACCCACTCATTTTTTTGCAAACTTAAGAATAAAATAGTGAAAGTGAGTTCATGCTTCATGGATTGACATAGACCGTAATTTTAAGAGAATGGAGGATGGATATTTGATCCAAGAGAGATATGTAAAAACATAATGGATTTAGGATTTGTGATACTCATGGGATAATTTTATAATGATCCATTAGAACCATTTCCCCTAACATTTGAGGTTGAATGGAGGAAACTCAAAATAGAAATCAATCTAGAGGAAGAACTAGAAGAGGAGATGGATTGAATAATGTGTTACTTCCTATAATAGGGGGGTCATCACTATGACCTAGATGATATTGTTTGACTGCTCGTATGGGACTAGTTGGATTAACAATGTTGTCGGGGTCTCATGGAAGTGGAGGTGTTCCTCTGTGTCTACACTAATATGGGGTTGTAAAAAGGATCTCTATATGATTTCCTCTTGGTTCCCCTAGTAGATGCGAGCACTGTAAAAAAGGAAGTGATATGCTAAGTGGAATTTGGTTGAGGATGTAGACCAGGGAGTTTGTTAACCTATCTAAGACGCAGTCTCTAATTGTGGGTCCTCTTCTATTTCATCCTATGCATCATATTCTATCTAATTGTGGTTATTTTTCTATGGGATTGGGATTTAATTTTTGTATGGAGGGATCTATTGACTATAGTGATTGGGTCAACTATCAATTTTGGTGGATGCACGAGAATGATTCCAATGTTTTTAAATCTTTGCAAGACGACAACCTAACTATCCAAATATTTGCATATTAGAATAACATTTTTTATAGTTTTTTATTTTAATGGTAATTTTAAATGGGTTTATATTTAACTTATTTAAAATATAAATGCACACAACACACATAACACAATTCACTTGTAGGTGCATGTGTCACAGTCACATAAATACAATGTTCTTTTGATGATTTTTTTGTTAACTATACCAAACGATTTCTACTAAATGCTTCCTAGTGGAAGGTTGACAATTTAATTTTTGTAGGTTCCTAAGTTGTGGCCTATTTAACCATGTCTTCAAGGGTCATCTACCACATTTCCTTCAAATATTCTTGAGTTTAGGTGTAATCCTTCACCAAAGAGAACCTTGATTGTTATTTCATAAAGCAAGAAACTATAAAATCTTCCAACAAACAAATTTGCAAGAGTGTGCACTCTTTAAACCTATTGGAAGTGTATTTATTGATGTATGGAATAGTGTATTCACAAAATAAAATAGGCCTCGGTCCTTCCTCACCATAGAACATAATAGCAAAGGAGGTAAAAAAATCAAATCTGGAATATCAATTGTTGTCTCCTTTTACAAATTCATTGAACATGAACCACGTGAACACTTATTTATCTACACATTCATTATCCTTAATTTCACATCAATTTCTAATGCTGAGAAACGAGTATGGGTCAAGGGTTTCAATATTTTCAAGGTTAAATACATAAATGCCTTCATGAATGAAATTTGTTAAAGGGTTTCTATTATGGGTCGAGGGTATTTCTAACCTAAATCCTGGAACTCAATTCAAGGAGGGGGAGCATATTTCCAAATCAATGAAAATGATGAGAATATTGCCAAATTCTAAAAAATCGATGAAAATGATGATCATATTGCCAAATTCTTTATTTTGATTGAAGGGATTGAGGAGAATAGTAATTTGAATTTACCGATTTAGACGACATTGGTGGTCTCGATGTGCCTCTTGTTATTGTCTGTCTCTGTCTCTATCAGTCTCGATATCTATCTTTGTTGTGAGGGTTCTTTGGTATGTCTTTGTGTTTGTTGTTGGGGTCAATGTGAGGGTCGATGCAAGGTGGGGTTGATGCAATGGTCTCTGGCACTGGGGTCGATGCAAGGTGGGGTTGATGCAATGGTCTCTGGCACTGGGGTCGATGCAAGGGTCTCTATCATTGGTCGGGTCGATGTGTCAAAGGTCTATGTATATATATAACATATATTTATTGTATGTTACACACACACTCACATATATATAACATATATTCATATATTTTTTATATATAACAAATAACGGCCCATAATAATGTCGATGTGAGTTTGTGCTTGGTGTTATTAGGGTTAGGGACTTGGGATTATACGTTAAAAGAATAAGGAGTTTGGGGTAAAATGATCATGATGAGCAGGAAGAGGAGGATGATGCAAGGTAATGAGCTAGCTAAGTATGCCCATAATAATGTCAATGTGAGTTTGTGCTTAGCATTATTAGGGTTATTAGGGTTAGGGATTTGGGATTATAGGTTAAAATCATAAGGAGTTTGGGGTAAAATGATCATGATGAGGAGGAAGAAGAGGATGATGTAAGGTAATGGGATAGCTAAGTCTACCAACAATGAAAGGCCCAATTGTAGAATTCCTCTCTACAACTGCACAATGAGACAATCATGTAGTTTAACCAATTATGAATGCATAAATGGAATTCAACACTTATTCATTAATGGGTTCATCTACTATTCACCTCGTCACAAAAAGAGATTGTGAGCTAGGATATTGGCATCCTTGACTAGGAGACATAATCCATTGGTTCAACATTATACTTGGAGGTAAAAAATGTGGATGTGACTATAGTGGGTATAGTAGCATGTGAAGATGAAACAACACCACCATGTGCAAGTGCATTAGATAGGCCAAGTACTCCAACCAGTTATATCAATGATTTCATCTAAAAATGGGGCAAGTAAGCGTCCAAGTGGGTATACATATCTCAACATTCTTAGGTTGCTTATATTTATTAGGCTTTTTTCATTATATTCCATTGATGGTGGGGCATTTCCTTGGGGTTTTACATTATGAATTTCTAGGTATGGGATTTTGGAAACCATTTCTAACAACTGTAATGAGATATCTTAAAAAAAATGTAAATTAATATAAACCAAATTTGGAAATAAACAATAATTGCAAAGAATAACAAATGGGATTTATACCACCTACCTCGCAGAGCTTACTACCCACCAATAATTTCATAGCTCAATGACAATTTATATAGATAATTTGAAATCCATGAGCTTGTAGAAGTGTAATATCCAAAATAGTGGTTGCATTTTGGACTTAGAAATGAGGAAAAAAGCATGGATATGAAGAATGAACTACACTAGTGGGAAAAAAATATTTTTATTTGATAGCAAGGGAATTCTTGTCCATTCCTTTTGCATACAACTTTTTAATGAAATAAAAAATCCACACGCATTTTAGTGAAGAAAAATATTAGGTCTCCTTGTTTAACTAAGGTTCTCATAAATTTTGATCATTGTGAGCATTTTGTAATGTTGAAACATTATTGTTCTCATTATTCTTCATGTGGCCAATGCACTTCACACTTGCTCGATGTTCACTCTAACAAGGAAAAATGAATCATATCTTTAAAAACCTTTGTTGATGACCTATTCTCCATAGTGACATAAGTACAAAAGAAAGAGAAATAATTATGTTTATTATTGCCTGTTGCCTTAGTGCTTAAGTGGGGTTCCCCATTTTCTTCTCTCCTCTTCCCCTTGGCCCTTAGTCACTGGTTTGGCTTTAGTAGATCATTTGAGGCACTTGTAGGTCACTCTATGCACGGTCAAATTAAAGAATAATTTGCACTAATTATAGCCTTGTAATGGTTCCATGAATACACATAGGCCAAATATTTCATTTATAGGGCCTATGTGGTGGTTTTAGACTATGTGCATGGTTTGGGAGTCCTAAAAGCATATTGTATGCCTTAAGACATTTATAGTTTCTCCTCATACCATGTCCATGACTTGAAGAAGCATAGTTCGAAAAAATTCAATGTTGGACCCTTTCATTGGTCATTATTTCTGGAAAGTTCTGACGAAGATGCTATAGGAATGACGAACATGTTCATTGAAATGGAATCGTCGCATTATGATGATAACGACGATGACAAATACGATGATGGATAATTTCATCTCCTTCAAAATTAGGTTCTAATTGTGTTGTTTGATTGTCGAATTCTTTGTGTGAGTCATATTTGAGTCTCAAAACCCTCCCATACTATCAATGAATGCATCTACTATAACCATGTCAGATTTTAGTGCATACAAGCACAAACTGAAAAAATTTCAATGTTGTCCCCATTCACAGGTCACTCTACGTGGGGTCAAATTAAAGAGTAATTTCCACTAACTACAACCTTGTAATGGTGTCATTATGAGTACACATAGGCCAAATATTTCATTTATATGGCCTATATGTGGTTTTAGACCCTGTGCATGGTTTGGGAGTCCTAAAATTGTATTGTATGCCTTAAGAAATTTATATAAGTTCCTCCTCATGCCATGTCCATGACTAACCCATGGCCCTTATAACCACTAACATATAATTGTTAGATCCCATAACCCATTTAATACCCAATGCCTAATCCCCATAAATCCCAATTCTACAATACTTACCACTTTATACATGTCACCTAAGGACTAGTTGGCTTTCTGTTGGTACATGTCACCCCTAATATTTAATCTCTCTAACCTTGATTCATATAATTTTTACAACTTGTACCCCTGTGACCTATAATGATTAACCCCTAACTCCTAACACTTTTAAGCTTTATAACAACTAATATATATAACACTAATAAATAAAAATCATATCAAAGATAACCCTAAAACATATCATTCTTGAACCATGTAAATTATTCTATAACCCATATAAGCCATAACACTCATATCACTATAAGATTCATAAACTTTGATTCATATAATGTTTGTCACCCCCAAACACTTATTCCATGTAACCGTTAATTTCCCCTATAAATTATATAACTCTTATGCCATATGACTCATATCACCACTAATCAGTATAACTTCTTATTTGACTCTTGTAACTTTAACACCTTATAACCATATACTCCTAACACTTATAATTCTTAAACCTTATAGGAGCTATATAACTTGCCACCTTAACTTGTCACATCTAATCCCTATAACATTTAAACCTTGTAAAATTTAAATCTTAACACCTATACCCTCTAAGCACCATATCATTTATTCCTTGTAACTCCCCAATCCTTAACACCTAACCCTTGTAAGCCATATAACCCTATCTCTAATGACTAGCCCCTATAACTCATAATCCCTAACCTATGTAGCCTCATAACCCTCAATCCTTAAAACCTCTAAATTCTAAACCTTGGCACCTATAAACCCTAACCCTTAACCCCTATCATCTAACTAATCTACAACTAACATACCAAAAACATATCTAATATAAATCACAACTAACCTTTATAATCACAAAAATATTAATCACACATAACCCTTAATTGAATCCTATAAACCCTTACCCCTATAACATTGAATACCCATAACCCCCAAAATGTATAACACCTACCCCATTATATCAATATCCCTTACAATTCATGTCAATTTTACAAGGTTTAAATGTTATAGGGGTTAGAAGTGACAAGTTATTTGGGATAATGTTTATAAAAATTATAGTGGTTATATCAATTAGGATTAAACCTTCTAATCCCTAAAATATTGAACAGACATAACGTCCCTTAACTAAATCATATAAACCATTTCCCCTATAAGAACACTTACAACCCATAACCTCTACCCCCCTAAAATACATATCCCTTATAGTTATTATCACCATTAAGTACACCTAAAAAAATATAATAACTAGCATCTAACCCTTGACCCATACAACCCTTAGTCCTAATAAAATATATTTCTTAACACCAATAACACTTAAAACCTATAGTTTATAACCCCTAACTGAACACAAAAACTACCTTCATCCATAATATCCAATATTTTATCCATTGACTAACCATATAATCACTTAATATTTCAACACATATAACATTAACCACTTCTAACCCCTAAACCTACAAAACCTAACTCGTGACTACTATTATCTTTTTTCTTTGTAACTCTTATCACTCCTCACCCTTAACAATATCATCCCAAACATCCAACCCCTATAATTTATAACTTTTAACCCTTATAATATTTAAATCCTAACATGTATCATCCTTCAACCCTATAATATTCAACTCATACCTTCTATAACACCCACCACCCTTAACCCTAAATTATATAAACACTAAACATTTATAACCTCAAACCCTCAATACATAATTCTTAATATCAATCACATCACTCTTAACTCATAACAAATATAACAATTAAACTTTATAAAATGTATAACCCCTAACCCATATATATAACACATAACACCATAAACCCTATAAATATAATCACCTCTAACATCTACAACCCTTATCATCCCAATAAAATATGAGCATTAATAACTAACCAATATAATCTCTAACTAATTCATATATTCATAAAAAAAAATGTCTCTAAGTAACTCATATATGTCTAATCCACCCCTATAACCCATAACCCATGAAACTTATAAACCATAACATTTAATTATTATAATTCATATCCTCTATAAGCTTATCACCCTTAAACCCTATTATGTATAATGCCCTACCCCTAACACTTCACATGTATAACCCTTAACCCTTATGACCTAGAAATCCCAACCCTTGTAATTCTTAAACCTTATAATTTTAATCTCTAGTCCATTTATCCATAACCCCAATTATGCCTAACACTTGACATGTGTAACCTATATAACCCCAACCCTTGTAACCCCTAAATCCTACAACCAAATATGTGTAAAAAATAATCATAGAAACCACAAAATTCTCTTCCCTTATAACTTCTATAACCCCTAATACATGAAAACCACTATCCAATATAACCCATGTAAATCTTATCACCCCTCAACGTTATCCTTTGTTACCATCAATGGAACTTATGACCCTCATACTATCCCCTATAGTTTGTATCATCTCTAGATAGTAAATTGTAGAAATCCTAAATAACCCTTATAGTATCAATCCCCTATAACTATATAACCTGAAACACTTAAAATGATTAATCTTTATAGTTCCTATAATCCCTAACCTCTATAACATTTAATATATATAATACCTAACATGTAGATACCATAACATGTAACCACTAATCCCTATAATTATTAACAACTAACCCTTGTAAAACCATAATCCCTAAATAGCATAATTCTTAGGCCCCATAACCCTTACAATCCATAAATACTAGTTCGGATTGGCTCGGAAGATCACTCTCAATTCCCCAATACCCAATTTATCTACTATAAAATATTGGAAATCAACATAGTAAGAATCAAGCATAGAAACTAAGAAAACAAAAAATTAACGTAAATGAAAGAGAACAAATCAACTGAAAACATATAAATACATACCTCCTTCATTTCAACATTTTGATATCATTAATCTTCTTCTTCACCAAACTCAACCTCTGTATCATCTGGTTCAAAATTGATGTTGAAAGGATTGGCCATATCAGCATCATCATCAATGTCATCATTCCTAATCGTATCATTGTTTATATCATCATTGAGAACATTGTCTCCTACATTTGGTTTGACTTCTTCAAGTTCTTCATCTAAAACATCGTCGATATCATCTTCATCCAGAATATTGTCTAGAACATCTCCTTGAACTTCTATAATGTCTTTGAGGAGATCTACATGGAGCAGCCCCAGGGATTTATGTAGGACTCATCATTGGTCTGTCGACTGAAGAAGTCCCTTTATGGCCTCAAGTAGGCCCCGAGGGCATGGTATGCTAAGATGGAATCCTACCTGTTGTCACATAACTTTGTACGTTGTAAATCAGACCCGAATGTCTACATGCTCAGGACGGCTAATTCACTTCTACTCTTAGTTCTGTACATTGATGACTTCTTGATCATCGGTTGCTCGACTTCAGTGATTGCTACAGTCAAGAGGATTCTACATGACAGGTTTTTGATGACGAACATGGGTCTGCTACACTTCTTTCTTGGACTCGAGATCATTCAAGATGCATAAGGCATTAAACTGTCTCAGGCCAAGTATGCACAAGATCTCCTTGAGAGATTTCACATGATAGACTGCAAGTCTGCTCCGACTCCTTTCCTATCAGGGGTCAAACTTGAGGATGGCAGGGAGACTCCACTGGTTGACAACACACTGTACAAACAACTAGTGGGGAGCTTATTGTATCTCAGACACTCCAAACCAGACCTCTCATATGCAGTTGGCGCAGTTTTTAGGTTCATGCAGGAGCCGCTTGAGCTACATTGGAAGGCTTCAAAGTGTATCCTTTGATACGTACATGGCACCATCACCTTTGGGATTCACTATGCAACAGACTCTACATTATATCTCATCGGGTTTACTGATTCTAATTGGGCTGGCAATAGCATTGATCGCAAGTCCACATCTGGTTACTCACTCAGTCTTGGTTCTGAGCCTACCTATTGGTCGAGCAAGAAGCAAGTTTCCATTGATCTATCTTCATCCAAGGCAAATTACAGAGGGGTGGTTAACATAACCATCCAGGCTATGTGGCTACAACATTTTCTCACTGAGTTGGGCATTTAGTTTCATCAGTCGATCGTCATTTGGTGTGACAATCATAACACTCTGAATTTCTGCAAAGATCTAGTTCAGAGGCAGAAGACGAAGCACATTGAGATCCACATGCACTACATCTGGGACTTAGTACATGAGGGGATCATCAACTTACAGTTTTGTCCTTCAGCAGAACAAATGGCAGACATCTTCACCAAGACCTTCACTGAGCAGAAGTTTCATTCTTTGCGAAGTCATCTTGGAGTGAAGGACACAGTTGCCTAGCAACTGTAGTTCTTCTTTTTACATTTGTACCTTGAGGGAGGGGTGGGGGGGGGNGGTTCCCATGAGGTTTGTCCTCTTTCATCACTTTATTTCAATGTATATTTTGTATTTGGGTACCTAACATGGCCTCGTTGTCGGGACCCATTCTTTATTTTCACCATAGTGATGTTCAAGGGGGTGTTGAAGTTACTTCACACACACCTAGGATTTCTTTTTCCCAAGGTTTTTCCTTGTTTATTAGTCATTATCCAGTCTCCTATATTTTAGGGGAGAATATTCCACCTGGAGAATATTCTCTTTCAGTTGACACTTAAGTTTGACTAGTTGAGTTGAGTTTAGATGTTGCATTGGTTTTGTCACCATGCAACATTGGGATCAT
>ML780276.1:270120-305985 GCA_009831015.1 Picea engelmannii
CAACAACAGAGGCAAAGTATGTTGCTGCTACAGAGGCTAGTAAAGAGATGATTTGGTTACAAAGGTTTATGGAGGAATTGGGAAAAAAGCAGGAGAACAACAGGTTGTACTATGACAGTCAAAGTGCCATTCACCTTGCAAAGAACTCAGCCTTCCATTCGAAGACTAAGCATATACAGTTTAGGTACCACTTCATACGATCTGCCTTGGAAGATGGACAATTGAAGCTGGAAAAGATACACACTAGCCAGAATCCTGCAGACATGTTAACAAAGGAGTAACCAGGGAGAAACTGAGTTCTTGCTCAGTTTCAGTTGGTCTTCAAGAATGAAGATGAAGATGAGAAATTTTCCAGGTCCAAGAAGGTTCAGAGTCCATCATATACAACAGCGGTGGAGTTGTTGAGATCGGTCTCCAAGTGGGAGATTATTGGTTGTGGAGCCTGATTATCTTCCTGATTTAGAGGTCTTTTACTTTCAGCCGTGTTTATACCCCATGAAGTATTTACACCCCAGAAGTATGTACACTCTTCCATGCGGGGGAGTGCAGAGGGGGGGTACCCCCTCTGCAAAGTTTGAGAGCAAGCAGGCCCCCAGCGGGGGTTCGGGGGCGAAGCCCCCGAAGAAAAAATTGCCTTGTAAAAGTACATTGTAATTTCATTGTAAATCTGGACCGTTCATTATAAGGTCACAGATCTAACGATAGAGATTATGTTAGGGGTTTTTTTCCCTAGAAGGCAACCCTCTTTTATGAGGGAAATGTATTGCGGCTATGGATGTTGGGCGAGTGTTGTATTCTGAGAGAGGAGACTGTGAGAGAAAGAAGAGGAAGTTACAGTGGGTTTTGTTGTAGGTTGTATCCCTTCATTTTGCTGGATAATATTAAAGAAAGGACCTGGCAATTTCTCTGGTGGATGTAGCCCACACTGGGTGAACCACATAAATCTATGTCTCTCTTGTATTGTGTATCTTTTGTGTTTTGTTTCTGCATTTGTTTTATTTTATTGCTCTGCGGTCCTATTTTTCTAACAAAAGAATGTCACTGGTTCCCTAGTGAAATTAGCAGATTTGGGACGGCGGCATTTCGCTAAATTTAATCTCTGCACGAGATTTGCCTTTCCTGTTTGTTACATCTCTCTTTTCAATGACCAAACTTTTAGATTGGCTGTCAAAAATAGCGCTCTAGATTACGAAGGATTCATCTATGTCAAAAAAGTTGGTGTCCGATATTTCCACCGCAAACGACCCAATTTTCTGCATGTGCTTAGCTTCAATTTCAAGTTGCAGTTTTCCACTTTCAATTTGGGGTTCCTCCGCCTGCCTTGAATTATTTTTTCTCTTCTTCGTCAGTGGAATTTTGTGAGAACTATCAATATTTATGTGAGGAGGGTTCTTATCTCCTCCTTCGTTCAAAGATTTATGGGTTGCTTTCTTACTGGGGTGGACCGTCGAAGCGATGCTCTGTGATGTCGTGCTCTTGGGAGTGTTGGCGGGGGACTGTGTACGCTTCTCACGGAGTACTTTTCCATGTTGTCTGTACAATTCGGTGGCGCTTTGAATCTCTCTGCGTCGCAATCGGCAGAAGCAAGATTGTTGCCGAAACTGTTCCTATCTTGGGTCAGGTGTGTATGGATAAAAGAGGTGTTAAAGCCAACACCCAGTAAATGTTCTCAAAAAATGCCATTAGCGTCGAACCCTTTTAGCCTTCAGCGTACGTTAGGTTCAATTTCTTGAAATGGGCAGCAAACTCGTCAATCTTGTTGATGTTTTTGCACACGAAGTCTCTGACTTTCTAGGGCAGAGGAATGAACTATTTTATTTTTTCTTGTCATGGAAAATATGCAACCAGTGGTTGTATTGCCTTGTTATTTCTGCAACAAACATCTTGTCCATGATGTGGCGTGGAAGGAAGCCAAGATTTTCCTTAGATCCAAAGACCATGAGGACACAGTGATTTTCCTCTTGCTCAAGTGTGCCCTTCCTATTCAAAAACTTGGTTGCCTGGCCAGACATCCACGGAGCATCCTTGCCTAACAATAAATCTTTGAAAACTGATACAAAGCCATTAAAAAATTCATAAAAACAATGGGAGGCCTTGTGTCTCCACAGGGCCTCATGCCAGAATGTTACTGGGTCGAATCCACAGTTTATTTTATTGGAAAGAGAAATTTTTGGAAACAGACATCAATACACAATTGTGAAAATCAAGTAGGATGACATATAAAATTTATTCGATTCTTTGAATCGTGACAAATGGGATCAGAGCTCAATCGAAATTAGCTTCCCCCAATCAAAAATGTATTGTTCCTTGACTGTGAAATACAAAATATAAATAATTATATGGGAAATGCTTGTTGTGGATGCCTGTCCCATTATTCTTGTAACCAACCAAGCAATTTCCCGAAATGGATTTCTAAAGGAACTTACCTCCAGCCTTGTGATATCTTTAGGAACTGTTGTCGGGTCTTCGAGGAAGTCCACTAAGATGTCCAAACCGTTATGATGTTTTTCTAGAAATTGTTTGCAGTCTTGTCCTCTGAACGTCAATGTTGGGTTCGGCAATGATCCGGATTATTTTCGGCACGAAATGCGAGCGGAGATATAATAAAGAAATGCATAGAGATATCGCAGATATTCAATAATATAACATAAATGTATCATAGATGAAACCATAAACACATATATACAGTAATACACGATTTCTATTAATGAAAGAAGTGTACATAGACTGTAAAAATACAGAGTGAAAGACTCGCTAGAATGGTGGCAGCTTATCTCTGAGAAGAGATGTGACGGCTACTCGCATTCACAAGAAGATGGTTACAATGAGGCTCTGAAGGCCTTTTTACAATAAACAGGAATGCCAAAAACCCTAGACATCTGAAAACCTAACCCTAGGAGATGAAGCGCCAAAAGTCATGTGGGCCCCGTTTGGGTAAGTGAGTACATCAACTTCTCGGGGTCGTAACTTTTGCATACAATCTTCGTTTTAGGTGTGTGATAGCTTGTTGGAAAGGTATTGTCGAGGAGATTCATTTTGGGGGCTCAATAATTCCTTCTATTATCTTTGAGAACCTCTATATCGAAAAACCTTTATTTGGGCCCTCAAAATGGCCCCGGAAGTTAAAAACTGCTAAAAATAGTAAATTGCCAAAATTGCCAGAAAATTGTTTTTGAGCCAGTCGGAAAAGGTGGGTGGCCACCGATATCCACCTAGATCAGACAATTTTAACATCTCACTGAAGAGACGAGGCAACAAAAAAACAGGAGAATGGTCGCGCAGTGGAATAATTCTTTGGCCTGGAATATATTTTTCGACGCACCAAGAGACCACCTCCTTAGAGTCAAAAACCTCAGGAACACAGCCTGCACGAGCGATTCCAAAGGTCCAAATCACTTTGTTTTGGGCGGAATGGGATGAATAGTAAAAGTATGCCCTGGACCACTAAAATCTTTGGTCCTCTTGTGCGAACATATTTACCGTATCTACACAAAACTCTCGTCGACCAGGTGCCATAAGTCTACAAGAACGTTTATTTGTTCCATCCGATGAATGAAATTAAAAGTAGGAAGGGATAATATAACCCTGCACAAATTTTGGTCGAAAGCGTGTGAATGGGAGATGTCCTTGAGACTTTCGTTGATTAATGACAATTTGGACGGCTGTTGCATGATGCGTTGTTAACATTAAACATTATTAATTGCATACATAGAAATGCCAACACGTTTGATATTGCAATGAGCGATTAAGCATTGTAGATTTCTTGAGCGGCCCAACACGAGGACGCGTGTTGGAGATGAACAATCGGAATGGACAAAATAACTCTTTGCACATCTTGGTTTAATGTGTAATAATGGGAGATCTCCTCGAGGTTTTCGGCCATTAATGACAATGTTGATGGCTCCTGCATGGTCAGTTGTTAGCATGAAAGGTTTCTAATCGCATAGTAATAAAGTACGGAGGTCGCGGGCAAGGGAAAAAAGACAACTGCAAAATAGGGTTGCAACGTACAAGCGTTGAGGATGAGGGCGCAAGGGTCAAATTGTATGTCTCGAAACTTTTTGAGTGCAATATGTGTAACAATGAAGAGGATATGGTAGGATAGCCGGAAGCTTAGGAAGTTAGTGGGGATGGAAGGCAGCGAGAGATACTTTGAAACATTTGTGAGCAGTGGTAGAGTGACCGCACTGGAATTGTAGATTTCGTGAACCCGGCAACAGGAGAATCCAAAACAGGGTGAGAAGGTGTCTGCAAAGGAGGCAAGGCCCGAACCTTTTAATTATATTGCTCTGAACATTTGAATGCATAATCTGTAACACGGAAGAGCGGACGATGTCGAAATCCGGTAGTCAATTTGTATATTGCGGAGAGTGCAATCCCAACTGTTTCATACCTCTGTGTCCAGTTGTTAATACCAAGAGCTAATTTAGTATTCAAAATATTTTTTTAGATATTGTTAGATAGTTCATAGGGACTAGCATCCATAAACAATGGCAATCTCCACCCCGCCAGTCCTGCATTCCGTGTGTCAATTTGTATATCGCGAAACTGCGAGCACTGTTTGGAGGACACAAAACAATGGAAGTGCAATGTTGAGTTAGCCACTCTGCAGGTTCGCTTGTCAATTTGTATATCGCGGAACTGTGGATGCTATCTGTAGGCCACGGAACAATGGAGGTCCAAGTTTGAGCCCGATTGCCCGAGAACCCGCGATCCAAAATGTCGCTAGATATCGAATGCAGAATTTGTACATGCTCTATAAAATATCATGGGAATTAGTACATGCTCTATAAGATATCATGTCCATACTTTATAGTTCCATAATACACGGGAAGAAAAAAAAGGGAAAAATAACGGAGTAGTTAGCAGTGGAATTGTAGATCATGGAAATTTAGAGTGGAAGATGTATATAACGGAGAAACATATCGAAAGCAATAGCAGTCGGTCGAACTCGTTGTCTGATTATGTAGATGGAGATAAACATATGTCAACCCGCCAATGCTGGAGTTGCATATTTCGTGAACTGGGAAGCAGGAGGATCCAAAACAGGTTGAGAAAGTGTCTGCAAAGGAGGCGAGGCCCAGACCTTCTAATTGCATCGCTCCGAACATTGGAATGCATAATTTGTAACATGGAAGAGCGGACGATGTCGGAATCCGATAGTCAATTTGTATATTGCAGAGAGTGCAATCCCAACTGATTCGTACCTCTATGTCCAGTTGTCACTGCTAAGAGCTATCTTAGTATTCAAAATAATTTTTTAGATACTGTTATACAGGGAAAAAATAAAAACTAAAATATTTTTTTAGATACTGATAGATACTTCATAGGGATTAGCATTCGTAAACAATGTCAATATCCACCCCGCTAGTCCTGCACTCTGTGTGTCAATTTCTATATCGCGGAACTGGGAGCGTTGTTTGGAGGACACAGAACAATAGAAGTGCAATGTTGAGTTAGCCAGTCCATAGGTGCGCTTGTCAATTTGTATATTGCGGAACTCGAGGTGCTATTTGTAGGGCACGAAACAATGGAGGCCCAATTTTGAGCCCGCTCGCCCGCTCGAGACCCCGCAATCCAAAATGTCGGTAGGTATGGAATGCGGAATTCGTACATGTTCTATAAAATATCGTGTCCATATTTTATAGTCCCATAATACACAGGAAGAAAATAAGGGAAAAAGGACGGAGAAGTTTGCAGTGGAAGTCTAGATAATACACGGGAAGAAGAGAAGGGAAAAAGAACCAAGTATCTCGCAGAAGAACATCTAGTGTTTGCTTATTAATGCAAATGCTTGTGAATCCCTACTGAGTTCTCACTAGTTAATGCATAAAGTGCACATCACGAAAGTATCTTTCGTACCATTGTGTCCACTTGCCACTAGTAAGAGCATTGCTGATGTATATCAGGAAGGACGCAAAGTTGTTGGGGATGGAAAGCAACAACAGATACTTTGAACAAACTTAATGTATACAAGGAACCCGCGGTGGAATTGTAGATCACAGATGTTTTGAGTGCAAGATGTATATAGCGGAACAATAAGCAGCTCATTTCGCAAGCACCACCCCCGCAACGACAGGCATAAAATTGGCTAAGTATGAAAAGGAACAGCGGTTGGTCGGATCCATCGTGCGAGGATATAGATGGAGATGTTAAGGCATGAATTGCAGATCACAGCAGTATCTTTCGTACCACTGTGTCCACTTGTCATTGGTAAGACCATTGTTGATGTATGTCAGGAAGGACGCGAAGTTGCTAGGGATGCAAATTAGCAATAGATACTTTGAACGAAGTTAATGTATACGAGTAACCCACGGTAGAATTGTAGATCACATATGTTTTTAGTGCAAGATGTATATAGCGGAACGATAAGCAGCTGGGCTCGCAAGCGCTGGCCCCGCAGCGGCGGGCATAAAATTGGCTAAGTATGGAATGGAACAACGGTCAGTCGGATTTGTCTTGCAAGGATATAGATGGAGATGAAGACATGTCAGCCCACCATACATAGAAAGACGACTAAGTATAAAACCAGAAAGCCATAATGGACGGGAAAAGCAAAATGGGAAAAGAGATAAGTATTTGAGAGTCGGGAAAACCTTTTTTTTCGTTTATTAATGGCAATGTTTTCGAACCTTTGATGGCTTCTCACTAGTAAAAGCATTAAGTGCACATCATTGAAGTTATTTTCCCGCAACATGTATATGACGAAACATGGGACATAGGTGTTGGATACCGTGAACCCGGGGCCTGGTGTCCAGATAACTAGCTAAGTATTGACCAAGACGAAGTTTTGATATCTATTTCAATAGTATTCATACCGGTATCTATCAATGGAGAAATTTTTCATATTTATCTGAATAGTATTCATACTAATATATATTAATGGATTGTTTTTGTTTCAAATGCAAATGATCTCCCAATTTACAAGATGCTCTTCGGCTCGCAAATTTTGTTGAAACCAGGAAAATTTTGACTGCAAGATGTACAAAGCGCAACAAGAAACATGAATTTGCATTTTGGTCTCAACGAGATAAATTCCTTATCATCTATTCATCTTGTATTCGTTGAAATGACATCAGCAAACGACGGCTCTCCATAAACATCAATATCTAAATTAAATTAAAGGCAATCAAAATTTGTTGTGACTTTAAGTAATTAAAGCTTAAATTGCAAACTACGGAAGTTCCTAGGCTACAAGATGTATATGACAAAACAATGGACATGTTTGTTTAATACCGCAAACCCAAACATAACTGCCTAAGCTTTGCCGAAGAGGAAGTTTTCTGTATTTTTTCCAATAGTACTGATATTAGTATATATGCACGGATATTATCAAATAGAACAAGCTACAATATATCCAACATACTTCACATGAACATTGCATCAACAGTTCAGTTGCCTTGTTGTAACTCATGAATTCATTCTATTTACGGAACCCGAAGAATTGGAGTAGAACGGGTCCTCCAATTTCTATCTTTAAATACAGAGCCGACGCCACATAAGTATGGCCTATTAAAAAGTATTTTGAAATGTAAAATGTATAGAAAGAACAGACCAAGTTTTATTTAGATTGAAGTAGTGAGCAGCAGAAACAAAACCTTGTCCTTCATGTTTAACGACACAGGAGAAGAAGGTACAAAATACAATTAAAACAAATACCAGAAATTGGAAAATACTATTAAGAAATAAACCGAAATTATTCTATATTCAAATAAGATGTGTTACAAAATACAACTAAGGCTATTTGTGACAACGATTGCGATTTTGCCTGTCGTCGACCAATTAAAGATATGTACATTGACGAAGCTTCTTCACACTTTTCTTGACGTTCAAACTCTTTATTCGTAAAAAAACGAGTTGAATATCAATTTTGGATTTTGTACTTAATCGGTGTTGTGAAGTACATATATCCCAGTTTTTTGAAACCTTGTTTCTTCCAAATATGGTCTGCTTGCAATGGTTGCTTATTCAACATTCCATTCTTTGTCAAGTATTAATTTCCTTCTATCGTCGAAAAGTTGGGGTTTAAGGTGTTTTCTTTGCAATGTTCCTGAGCATTCACATCCGAGACAACTTAGAAATGTGATTCAGGCCGATTTCAAAGTGAACGGAGTCGTTTTATGTCACAACAATTAAGGCAGGGGAATCAAATTCAAGTATATAGTGACTGGTATTCTCCTTGTATTCGATCGTCTGTTTGGTTGAGAAGCCTGCCTAAGGATTTGTATGTGGAACTTCTTTGCTTTATTACAGTAACTTGGAAGAAACATCCAACCCAGATGCAAAATGAAATTTTGTTGAGGTACATAACTTCTTCGGGTAGCTGAGGTGTTGCAAGTGCATCAAATGTTGTAGAATGCACCAGCACAGGTCTGGCAAGTGTATCAAATGTTGTAGATGGCATCAAAATATATCTTTCCTCATAGCGGGGGAGGTATCGCGGCCCACGGAAAGGTCTGGAATGTTCGGAGGTGACGCCAAATATGTGGACTCTGCAACTACATCCAGAGGAAACCGAACAAACTTTGACAAAGAACATGGCTTTCTGTCAAGTCGGCTACCAGAGCCACATGCAGGTCATCAAACTATGAAATAGAAATTCTTGTAGTGATAATATGTCATTTTATCCACCCATACAGATTTTGTTACCAGCCTCGAGGAAGACAAATACTTGTGTGATCTCTACAATTCGATACAGTGGCCAAATCTGTGTTGTTGGAAGAAGCTATATACTTAAACGAAGAACTATCTTGCAGGTGACCTAAAAATCCATTACAATTCCCAACAAGAAAACAAAGAAGTTCAACAAACAAATCTCCAGGTAGCCTTTTCAACCAACCAAAGCATCGAACACAGGGAGAACACCAACCGGAACATACTTATTCTTTTTTTTTCGTCCTCTGAGTTTCTCTTGTATAACAGAGTTTTTTCTTTACTCAAAGCTCACATCACATGAAAACTAGTCTCTCTTCTTTCATCTACCCCTCAATCGCATATCTATGTTGTCTTACATGTCCATGACCAGGAACATTAGAACGAAGGCACCCTAAAGCGCAACTCTTTGATGATAGAGAGAAATGGCAATAAATATTTAAAAGCAAGGTTGGATGGTCTTCCGTACATTTTGTGTTGATTCGTTTTAATGACTGATGTTCTTGATATTTTCAGTTATTAATGCCAATCTTTTTTAATATGTACGTTGAATAGTGACTAACAACATGTATTAAAATTCCTATATCCGAGCAGATTCTCAAATCTGACATCTAAGATATGCACAATATTAAAGAGGGACATGACGTCAAGGCCTCTGTAGGTCACACGTTCATGAACTATGTTGAATCTTTTAAGAAAACTAAAATTGCACAAGCAAAAAAAAAAAGTATTTTCGCAAATTCAAAATGCAGGCAAAAAGAAATTACCAGATCCCATAATATTCGGTTGTCTATTCATTTTAATGGCAGATGTCCTCGAGCTTTTCAGTTATTAAAGCTCATCATTTCAAAATGCACAATATTAAAGAGGGACGTGACGTGAAGGCCTCTGTGGGCGACACGCAGAAAAAAATAAAAAAATAAAAAAATAAATAAAATTATATATATATATATATTCACAAATTCAAAATGCAGGCAAAAAGAAATTACCAGATCCCATAATATTCGCATGTCTATTCATTTTAATGGGAAATGTCCTCGAGTTTTTCAGTTATTAAAGCCCATCATTTTGAAATGCACAATATTAAAGAGGGACATGACGTCAAGCCCTCTGTGGGTGACACATTCGTGAACTATGTTGAAGCTTTTAAGAAAACTAAAACTGCAGAAGCAAAAAAAAAATCGCAAATTCAAAATGCAAGCAAAAAGACACTTTCATAGGTAAGGCACTTTAGTACTCAATGTTCTTCAAATTCAATGACATTTTTATTATTTGAGTAAAGGGGAAAAAACATCTAACAACCTAGAAGGAAGGTCATATATGATAAACAACGCATTGGCAGAAGCCATAGCGAGAATGCGAATTGAGTATCTAATAACCGCGGAACTACGTTGCGTTTGAGTCTTCATCTTTCCCTGCCTGTTCAAAATAAAAAACAAGGAAGGGTTGAATATTAGCCTGTCTATTTATTTTAATGGAAAATGTCCTCGAGATTTCCAGTTATTAAAGCCCATCTTTTCAAACCTGTCTGGTCGGTTCTGACTTTTGAAAGCATATTTAATGTGTATTGGGAAGCGTTGAATGTAGTAGGGATGGAACCCTATGTAACAGACGTTACTACTATTTTTCTGTTTTTGTCAACGAGCGTATGTAGAACATACGTAAAGAAAAGTAATTCGAGAATGCTATTTTGTTTGCGCATGAGCCCTTGAAATTCAAATAGTCCACAAGTCCGATTGTCTATTTGTATATCGCGGAACTATCTGTGTTATTTGTAAGACACGGAACAACAGTGGCCGAAGTTAGAGCCCGCCACCCCGAGAACCCCCGATCCAAAAAATGATTACTATTTTTTTTTTGTGCTTTTTTGTCCACCAGGGTATGTAAAACGACGTACGTAAAGTAAACTATTTCGACAATGCTAATTTGTTTGGACATGACAACCTTCAAATTCAAATAGTCCGCAAGTCCGATGGTCAATTTGTATATCAAGGAACTCTCTGATTGTCAATTTTCAGCCACCCACCCCAAGAACCCACGATGCAAAAACTGGCTAAGTATGGGACGAGGGCTCTGTGCATGCTTTCTATATCTACTTTATAAAATTACATATTTCCTATGTTTAATTTATGTTGTCCAGGAAACCTATAATTTGATAAATTTCAATGTCTTCTGTCTAGGAGCCCTTCCTTTAAAGAAAACTAATTCGAAAATGCTAATGTATACACCATAGTTCAATACCACCTATCCACCAAGCTGTGTCCATAAAACTGGCTAAGTATGCAACCGAATGACAGCCGGTCGAAATGATCGCGGAACTCTCTGTGCTATTTGCAGGGCATGGAACAACATAAGCCCAATTTTCAGCCCGCCACCCCGATAACCCACGATCATTAACCTATGCTATCCAGGAAACCTATAATTTCATAAATTGCATTCTCTTCTATCTAAGAGGCTTTTTTTAAAGAAAACTAATTCAGGAAAGCTAATGTATACACCACACACAACTTGTCATAGTATGCAACTGAACTGCAGTCGCTTGGAATGACCACAAAAGCACGAGAAACTAGAGTCAAACACAGTTTACAACATGAAATTAAAAGGGAGAGAACAACTATATCTCCCACACAACAAAAGGCAATTTCATAACTATGAAACCATAGTAACACAGAATCCATGGAAAAAACATCGGCAACTATGAAATATATTTTGAGCTCGACAAACTCTATTTCAAAGCATAACAGATGCAATTGACATCGTCTGCAATTCTTTACTCTGTTATTTTATCTTAATAAGCCCAATTTTCAGCCCACCACCCCCAGAAGTCGCGATCATTAACCTATGTTGTCCAGGAAACCTATAATTTCATAAATTGCATTATCTTCTGTCCAGGAGGCCTTCTTTTAAAGAAAACTAATTCAAAAAGCTAATGTATACACCGAACACGACCTGTCATAGTTCGATAGAATCTATTCGCAAAGTCGCATCCATAAAACTGGCTAAGTATGTAACCGAACGACGGTCGCTCGGAATGACCACATAAACGTGACAAACTAAAGTCAAACGCAGTTTACAACAGAAAAGTAAAAGGCAGAGAATAGTTTTATCTCCCACACAGCAAAAGGCACTCTCATAACTATGAAATCATAGTAACACAGAATCCATGGAAAACGCATCAGCAGCTATGAAATATATTTTGAGGCCGACAAACACTGTTTCAATGCGTAACAGATGCAATTTACATCGCCTGCAATTCTTTAGTCTGTTATTTTATCTTAATAGTATTCTATGCAAACCGAAGTGCACAAAAATGTAACCAAAGATCCAACCGCAGATGCAGCATCCCAACATTGCAAACCCTGGGCAAACAAGTAAAAGCACCAAATAAGAACCCAACCAAGAAGCACCAAAAGGCCCAAGTGCAGGCGCAGGACCGAAACCCTGCAAAGTCGAATCAAGCAACAATAAACAACATACAGCGAAGAAAGGAACAAACAGCAACCACCCCCCTAGGAACGAGGCTCTTCCAATCGTGACTGCAGAAACCCAAACGTACAAACTGCAACAACATGAACAGGCAAGTAAGAACAATGAGAACATGCAAATAAGAAATCAGTGCCATGAAAAAAGCAAGCATGGACCAGTGAACCAGCAATGCCGCTGGAGCATATAAATTTTAAAAACGGAAGAAAATGTCTTGTAACAACCCTGTTAAGTAACCATTCAACACTACCAAGACTGTTAGGTAAACATTTAAGTCTGTCAGAAATGCACTGTAAACATTTAAGAAAAAAGTTCAATGTGGCAGGTCTCTGACGTATCCCAAATAAATTCATATATTTTTTGTAACAATAGTTCGAACACCAAAGAATGTATTGCAAAGACAAACTTTGGATATGCCACCATATCAAACATTGCCATAAATTTACCTAGCATAAAATGTTAAACCAAACATTCGAATTAATGGTAGCATTAATCCACCTTCGACGAATGCATAACAAAATTTATGATTCAAAAAAGTCCAAATACTTTGGAAATGCAAACATATTTTACATTGGGAATAGCGAAGGCGGCAATAAGACCTCCAATCCTTTGTCCAATTAGATCTTGACAAACATGATACTTTTTATTATATAAAAAACGATGTTTTAACTTCCTTTGTTCCAACAATAGACAATAGGGAAATATTTCTAGTCAACGCACAAGCTAATGCCAGGTCAACGATTTATTGATCGATGTAATCCCTCTATGCCTACAACATGGACTAATAAAGATGATGAGGATGATGATCAAATTTAGAGTGATCACGAATTTCTCTACATTGAGTGTCATTACATCATTAATGATATTATATAAATATGCATTTTGTCACACATTAGGTGCCATTACATCATTAATGATATTATATAAATATGCATTTTGTCACACATACACTCTCATATAATTTTCATTAATGAATCTATCCATTTACCATTATGTAATATTACATATTAATCATATTCTTTAAATATGTGTTTCGTCTCTCTCACACAGTTTCCATAATTTAATGCATTCTTGATTTCATTATTTAATTTATTTTCAAATTCATTATTTTTTTCATTTTGTTATTTTATTTTAATGAGATTTAGGTGATTGATACTTATTGTTTATATATGTTTTTCTCTAAGCATGACCAAACAATAAACTCTATTCAAACATTAATATGGTTGCAATTGATATCCATTTGTTGGTTATTATCAGATATGTTATTGCAATTGCATTAAGTTTTTTGATCAACGTCATTGGGGATGTAAAACTAGACATAATAATGATGATTAATTTATATGTTATCATCGACATTGATTTAGGCGTTCAATTATCATAATTGTGATTGCTACTTAGGTCGTAGATTTGGTAGTTTCTTTGGTCGCAATAATGACATCATGGACGTTAGTAGGATCACTAATGTCGACACTTCTCCGCTTGTAAGTTTGCTATCAAACAAAAAAAAAATGAAATTTTACCACCCAATTTGCCACTAAGACACAAAAAGTATGAAGTGATCATGAATTCAAAAATATTTTTTTTGGGCGGTAACTCTTCTAAAATGTAAGTAGGTGCTTGAGTTCATTGAAATCAAAGGAGGTTAAAAATATCTAATCAATATCCTTAATAGAAAGGCAATGAGCTTAGAACGGTTCATTAGGGGCAAGATTGCATGTGTCAAGCAAGTCATTGAAAGTTGAGACATTAGCTTTAGTCATTCTTAAAGATTGACAAATAAGACTGTCCACTAGATCGCTAACCAAGCAATGGCCATGAGAAGTAAATGGTTTCCTCTAGAGTAGAGATCCAAGACAAAGAAACTAAAGGTTAATAGATAGTTTAGTTAAAATCATTAACTCCCCAACCCTGGAGTAATTATGATTAAACATGGAAATGATGATGTAAACAAATTTACAATCTCTAGGAGCTCTGATTTAATCCATCGTAAGGGGAGAGGAATGATTCATACTTCGAGGAGGTGGTTTTCGCCTCAAGACAATTTCATCGTCCCACCTTCTACATCAAGCTCATTCATATTGTGGATCCCTCATTCTTCATTCCATGTCAATCAAGGGTAGAGGCATGAGATTGAGAATAGCTACAAATGATAGTGCCTCCCTAGTGTGAAAACAAAACTTCATGGAACATTTTTGGGTTGTGTCTATCAACAATGGAGAAGGTAATAGAATCTAGCATCAACAATTTAGAGAGGGAGAGGGGAAACTAGGACCAAGATTTCATGGTCCTCTAAAACATTGAACTCAAACTTGGAATCTTGTGTAAGGTCCAAAAAGACAATGCAAATGAATTAGAGAAAATGGTTGAGGATTTGAAGGAGAATCTACACATAGATACGATGGATATTGACAACCTACTTCACCCGATGTATATAGATCAAGACATTGACAATGCCATCCCAACGAAGGTTTAGGGTGACATGGTCATTTTGAAGGATACAATATTTTATGAGAAAGATAAGTGGGGACACAATTCAAAACGTGGGTGGACGAGAAGAGAGGGGATAAAGGGAAATGCTTGCAAGACCCATCCTCACCTATAAACAAACACTCTCAAATCTAGATAAATATTACTCCATTTTTGTTTTATTTATTTTTTGTGATATGTTGAGTTGTTAGACTTATAACCTGTCATCTAAATTTATCTTAAACTCAACACAATCTTCAACCAAACCACAACAAAAACAAGCACAAACATCACATAAATACAACTATTTATAGTGGGAGCCCGAGCATTGGGAGAAAATTCACTCCTCAACATGATCTCCATCTCTTTTCCATCTCATATCTATTACAAGAAGCATACAGTTATGGTTTTGTCCACAATCTCTCATCTTAGCCATCGCTACAACAACATAACGACTAACAACAAACAACATCAACACTATCAACTCCAACAAAACACTTAGCCATTATACCAACCATCATTTCATAATCTCATTGTGTCCCTTTAGAGATAAGAGGGACACTTCCAACTAACTTTCCACTAACTTTACATTAATTTCCCATCATCCTTGTTTCTTTTTTTTTGTTCCAAGGGAAATTTCATGGGGAAACTCTCAAGCACTTCCTCACTTTCGCGAATGGTATCCAATTCAAATCCATTATTGTTAATTACAACACTTGAATTGGTAGGGATATCAAGTGAGACATGCAATAAAGGCAATGAGCTCGAGGAATCAACCCCAAGACCTCTTGCATGAATCTCAAATCACTCAACCACTTGAGCTAGCCCACCATGCTCCCATGATCCTTATTTCACTCTCCAAAACATTGACTAATTTGTTACATGCAACACAAGTCGACTTTGATCACATGAGACCATTTCCAATATATATTTACAACTAACCAATATTATAAATATAGGGTAGTAAAAACCAATCATAAAAAATACACAAAGATTGCATATCTGGACATAAGGACACATGGACACCTAGAAATATTTCAATTCACCATGTCCAAGGGCTAAAAGGCGAGGCCATGCTCATGTTAGACTAAACAAAATGTTCAAACTCGGGTATTTTTGTAAATTTTGAATTATGGTAGTCAAGGATTGTTTTATCCTCCTTTTCTCCCTTTCCTTCTTGCCTTAAGCACTTAAACCTAATCATCTCTTTTATGCCTTTCCTTCTTGCCTTATGTTGATGGCCAAATATGACCATATTCAACATTTAAGAATTCACCTAATCAGGTTCCTGATTAGACCCTTATCTGTTGTAAATGACGATTCTGACTGGTTTAGGTTCAGTTACGTTTAACTATCCTAAATTACAAAAAACTAAATCTAAAAGAAATGTATACACTTGCTAATCAACCGAAATGTTTTTATTTCTAATCAAATAACAAAACTAAATTCTAAATATATACAAATTTAGAACTATCTGTAAAGAAAATAACTAATTCTAATTAACTTATGAGTTACTCCTACGAAAGGAGATTTTGTTTTTCTTTTAAAAACAATATTTGAAATGAAATGAAAACTGAAGAAAAAATATAATTTACCAACTAAAAACTAATTTAATAAATTAATCTAATACCCGGGTATAATTCTAGTAGTATATGAATTGAATAAGATAAGTAATATTTAAAAGATATAGATCTTCTAAACACATACTTTAATATTAATATCTGTGAATGAATTTAAAGATCTATCTAAGTAGTTAACACAGATCCTTAATCAAAACAATACTCATATACAATATAATACTAAAATAATGTGTAAAGTAAAAATGAATCAATTCAATTAATTAATAGTAATCAATCAAATTAATTATAATTTAAGTAACACATCATTTAGGTAAGACTTTGATTTTTAAAATAAACGCTCAGATATCAGTAATAGTGATGAATTATGATGCTTGTATTAATATTCAAAGCCAAAATGATCCAGTATAAGTTTCAAAGAGAAAACTTCTACAATAGTGCATAAGTTTGATTGTTATCCCAAAAATTGAACCCTTTCTATCGTTGTTTCTCTCTCTTTTATATAAAAAGAGTTTTATCAAAAACGTAACTACATTATCTTCTTCAAAATAAGGAATGAGAAATTATGAAAATGTTTTAATTCCCAAAACCAAAACTATATAAAAAAAAATGCTAAGTTTTCTTTAAATAACTAATTGTTGTTTTTCTTGAAATTATGCTTGGAATTATGATATTCCATATCCAATATTCGTCCAACTCATCCATTTCATACCTGAAAATAATAATAATAATAATAAAACACAAAACCAAAATTAGAGTGGCTACAAAATTTAAAATCCTGTAACTGCTCTTTCTAGAAATGAAATAAACCAAATAGTAAATTCGTACCAACAAAGTTAAAACTAGATATTAAGCACTATGAGGTGGAACTTTTAAATTATGAGTTTACAAAAATATTAACTCAGGAGAGTTAATTGTAATTGAATCCTCTTTCTTATCATGCTTTGAAAATGAAGCTTGCCTCCTTTGATCTTCAACCATTGATTTATTTTTTGTTCTGAGTAACTAATTTTCCAACTCCAAGTCGACTAAGTTTGCTTGTAAAACGAGGACCACTGAAAAACAGTTTTCCTTCCAAAAGGAAGCTTCTAGTCCTGGGTCAATTTTGGGTTTTCCTTTCAAAAGGAAGCTTCCAGTCATGGGTCAATTTTGGGTTTTCCTTATATAGCCTTTTCTAATGGTTCTTTCGCGGAATGCGAGGAATCAATCTTATGAGAAGGGAACTCTTGGGTTTTTCCTAAATCTTCATCCTCTATCTGAATAGGAGAACTACCATTGGTGATTTTTCTAGATTTATTTATGAGAAGCCTATAAAACTTTCTCCCTTGTCGTTTATTCTCGAAATTGATTGATTCCTTGGAAATATTTATTTTACTATTAACAGGGTTCTTTACTCCTTCTCGACATTCAAATGCAAGAGAGGAAGCTACAGTCTGCTCTGATGCTTCAAACGAATCTTGTTCAATTTATTCAAAAGCTATTGATTCTGGCTTAGAATTTGTTCTCATTACCTGATTGCATGTAACCCTTGTTGTATTTGGCTGGGAGTCTAAAATCTATGGGTGATAAGGACCATAATCATCTACGGGATTTGAAGACTCAAACCCAAATTCCATACCATGTAAACTTGACTGTGAGTTTTCCAAAAAATTATTTATTTCAACAAATTCTTCCCAAGAATCATTATTTTGCTTCGATTGAAACTCAACTAAAATCTTGATTAAAACATGATGAAAAAGATTTATTTCATAACCGAGATGATCTCTCTGATAGAAACGAGCCATTTTTGAAAGACTTTTGATTAAGAAGAATGGCATATTTAATTTGCATCCCATGAAAACCATCAGCGGTCGAAAGTGATATATAAAGTAGAAACTATAACGACCTTCACATGTTACATAACTCTTGATTATACCTAATAGAAAATGCCATTTCTTCCTGACCAAGGTGAGAGACATACCTTTATAATCATATTTGCATTTGGCTGAGATTAAGATTTCAGACCAGGGAATATATTTTACCCTTTTGGTCTTGGACCAACATTCTCCTTTTAATGGCAAATTAGTGGCCTCTGCAAATCTATCCTCATTCAAACTTAATTTGAAATATCCAATATTGGCAAATTGACCATCGAAACTCAAAGAAAAGGCTCTGGTAACTTGTAGGCTATGTCCATTGAACATTCTTAAGAAATCCAACTAGTCATCCCTTTGAAATGTCGGGTAATGTTCCTCATTGGCCTAAATTAACTCGTTACCAGGCTCAACCCTAGATATCATACCCATGCTAAAAGTTTGCTACAGCTCGGGAAACTCTCAAGGAAACATAACAAGATTTCACTCACATGTATGCGAGAAACCCTCGATGCCTAGGAAAAAATCCCAAATCAAGGAAATACATCGTATACAGGACTTGTCATGAAGCATTAATTCGTAAATAAGGTGAGACAACACAGTACCATACGTGGAGAGGAGTAAGTATACCTTGGGAAATGTCACCTGTTGGTATGAAGTTTGAAAATGCCCCGACCTTAATTATCAATTAAACTCATTTTTTCTTATGATGTCAAAAAAATGCACAATAATCCACAAAATTAATCAAGTATTTGCTTTGGATCATGGAGATTGTTATAATTATGATAAGGAATTTATTCAATTTTCGGGAAGGTAAGTTAGGATTCCATAATCAATATTATTTGAATAAGTTAATGAAAACCAGGATAGGCAATATAATCAAGAAATCGTAGCTTATCAAATATTGTAGCTCAAGTAAAAAACTTATCCAAGGTGTGTATATGAGAAAAATAATCAAGGAGATTTTGATCAATTAATAAATATAAATAGAATTTAATTACTTGGCAATCAAAATCCCTGATCAAAATGCTTATAAAATGAAAATAAATTAGGAGGAAGATATCATTAAAATCCAGATGAAGCTTCAACAAACTTGAGGGCATGATCAAAGAAGATAATAAAATTTTCAATAACATCAAAATTGAGAATAATGCTCAAACGAAATCATAGCAAATTTAAAAAAAATTAAAAGTTTTTCTTTTCAAAATGAAAAATAAAGAAGGGTCCCAGATTTATTTATATCACGTGCAAAATTTGGGAGGTTGTTGTATGCTACAACACCTTAACAACGAGACTGATCCAGATTATGTTGAGAACAAAACGAGACAAAAACAAAAATATAACAGAGAACACAAAAATATAGTGAAACCCAACTTCTATTAATGAATAAGATAGAAAAATGATGTAGAACACAAACTAGCAGAATGGGGTAGCTTATCTCTAAAGAGAAAGAGATGTTGGCTACGCTTCATTCACAACAAGATTTACATCACACTCCATTGCATGCTTAAAGGGCCTCCTTCACCTCGATTATATATGAGAGAATGCGAGGAGAACAATTTCCATGATGCATGTGGGATAAATTAGTCTAAGTTTATAAAATGCCATAGGCATGTAAAATACTAGGACGTCCTGGGTGGTCACCCATCCTAGTACTACTCTAGCCCAAGCATGCTTAATTGCAGAGTTCTAATGGGATCCATTGCATTAATGCTATGTTGTAATCATGTACATAAGACCACTAGGAAATCATTACATGATGTCTGTAATTAACAAATGAAGATGACATTACATTCCATTCCCCATAAAAAGGGTGAATATCATGGCTTATCAAAACCATATGCTTGAAATGTTGATTCAGTGGAAAAGGTGGATGGACATCGAGATCCACCTGGATCAAAGACTCTCTCTCTCTCTCTCTCTCTCTCTCTCTCTCTCTCTCTCTCTCTCTCTCTCACACACACACACACACACACACGTGGTGGAGTATAAGTGTTGGTCCCCCTCGGTAAGGAAGTTTGTATCATGTTGGTAACTAGAGATAACATAACGATAAAATAACTTTTTTGGCCTTGGACCAAGTCTTTGGTTTTACGACGGATCTCTTTGTAGGGCACTTTATTTTTCCTTGAGCATCCTAGGACTTGCCTAATCCTTTTCAACCTAGTCCATCACTCCAATGTAAAGATTACAAAACCAAACCATTCCCTTGTAGCATCCCCAACCCTAAGCTGGGCAATGCCACTCCAAAATTCCAAACTCTGATACCATTAAATTCACTAAAAATGCTCTGCAAATGCACAAAACTATGTAGAATAACAACAAGTATAAAAATACAACATATACAGGAAAAACCCATGAAAGAAAATGCATCAATATTAACACAACACATAAACCATATACATAATTGACATTTATCTTTGGTAAAAAAAATCACCAATTTCATGCATACCTTCCACGTTCTTCCCAGCCTTAGACTGTACTACTCATAACTCTCAACAGTGGGTCACCCTCGAGATGGGGATAAACGCCACCTGGGTAAATGAATCCTAACCAAGCTAAGGTCTCTCAGACAACAATAAAAACTCAGACTCATGTGCCAACTCTAGTAGACAACCTACAGTCCCTCATTCCCCACATGATTGTCCCACCCTAGGAAGTGTGCCCCTTCTCTACTCAACAGTCCTTCGACTGCCCCACTTCCCTTTAGGGACTTCAACAATAGGCTGGAAAGGAATTCTTAAAGCCATGTAGTTGCAGCTTGGCACCTTGGAAATCAATTCCCAACAGTTCTCTCACCTGGAGAGAATGCTCACGGGCCTGTCAACCTGCTTCTTCAGTATCCCACGGGCCTGACAACTCGCCTCTTCAGTCCAGTTCCAAATTTTTCCATGGTACAGGTACATGTATAGGTCATGGCAGCATGAAGGTACGAATGACAACAATGTGGTGAGGTGAGAATGATGATGGAATGATAGGAAAATGAACTAAGTCTCCCAAACTTATGTGCATGTTACCAACTTGACACTTTCCATGTTGGGAATTACATGGGTCCCTCACACGGACCCACCACATGGTGATACGTTCCCCCTTAGAGACTTGGGATAAAATGAATTATCTCATACTTTAGACTTTAAACTTTAGGAATATTAATAAAATATTCCTTTTTGGCTTAAGCCCCCTTAACTTAGTCCCTTTCTTAGACTCTTATCCCCGCTTTCCAATTCTAGTGGATTTTTAGCCCCCCCATACTCTTTTGTCTAGTTGGTCTTCAAAAATTATGTATTTTTCATCAAAAATATGAGTGTGATTACATTTTACAAAGTTAGGCTCACTGGCCTTTTAATATCCAGGCTCTCCAACCTAATAACCACACAAGAAATTTGGCCTCAAAATACATATGTACAAAGGCACTCTAGTCCCAAAGTACCTTGGCTCACCATCCTATATGTACAATTATATTCATATTTACAATTGGGGTTCGGCATAGGGATATTACATTCCCCTCCCCCTTATTTATGCACTGTCCTCGGTGCATTATATACACATGTACAATCAAAACTTCAAAAAGCTTCAAAAAGATGTGGGTACTTTGCCCGCATAGCATCCTCGTGCTTCGAAGTTGCATCCTCGGGACCGTATCAAGTCCATTGGACCTTTACTAACCATATGGCTCGATTCTGGAGCTGTTTGATCTTCCAGTCCAATATGAAAACCGGTTGCACTTGAAAGTCGCCTTCTGGCTTCACCTAAATCACATTCCAATCAAAGACATGATTAACATCAAGTACATACTTTTTCAGCAAAGATACATGGAATATATTATGAATACACATCGATGCAGGTAATGCAAGCATGTATGCAATAGGACCAATCCTCTCCAGTATTTCAAATGGTCCACAATATCTCACTGCAAGCTTCGAACAATTCCCCAACTTCAAGGAACTTTGCTTGACCTTCACTTTCAAGAACACGTGGTCCCCTACTTTAAACTCCCTGTGAGTTGGGCCTTTATCAACATAAATTTTCTACATGTCTTGGGAAACCTTTAAATTATGTTTTATTTTTACCATATTCTCTTCCATATCCCTGAGTAATTCTGGCCCAACCACTACTCTGTTTGCTAGGTTGTCCCAACTCACTGATTTGTTGCACTTTTCTACCCTAAAGTGCCTCAAATGGGCTAATCTTTAGAGATGATTGATACCCATTGTTATAACCAAACTCAACCAAATGCAAATAATATTCCCATTTTAATGGTGTATCCATCACATACATCCTTAGCATGTCTCCGATCACCTGGTTGACTGTCTATGTTTTCCCATCTGATTCTGAATGATAGGTTGTGTTAAAGTTTAGATTTGTTCCAAATCCTTTGAATAATCCCTTCCAAAAAATTGATGTAAATTTGGGATCTCTGTTAGATACAATTGTCTTAGGCACACCATGCAGCCTAGCAAGTTCTCTCATATAAATATCATCAATATTGTCTTCCTTGTGAATGAACTTTACTAGAATAAAGTGGGCAACTTTAGTGAGCTTATCCACCACTACCATGATAGAATCATGTTTCTTGGCAATTATGGACAGCTTAGTGATGAAATTCATTGTGACTACTTCCCATTTCCACTCAGGAATAGGTAATGGTTGTAGCAAACCAGATAGGTGTATGTGCTCAACCTTGATTTTTTGACATTCCAAACACCTGACAATAAAATTAACTACTCTTTTCTTCATACCTGACCAATAATATTGGCTCTTGATAGCTTCAATCGTTTTCTGATAACCTGGGTGCCCAACGTAAGGCACAACATGCATTTATTTTAATATCATATTTTTCAATTCTTGGGAATTTGACATATAAATTATGCTTTTGTACATGAGAATTTCATCCCTTTCCAACTTATAGTCTTCAGTTTTTTGTTGCAATTTACCTTGCTGAAATGTTTCCTTTATTTCCATGTATTATTGATCTGATTTTGCAGCCTCTAAATTTTTTTCTTTCAAATATGATTTGTACATGCTAATGGTTTTAGTATGCATCTCATGCACCCTCTTGTTGAGTGCATCAACCACCTTGTTCTCTTTACCTTTGATATGCCTTGTGTCAAAGTCATATTCACTTAGGAATTCCAACCAACTTCTTTCACTGGCATTTAAAGTTGGTTACCCAAATAAATATTTCGGACCACTATGGTCTGTCCTCAACTCGAATATTTTTCCCATGAGGTAGTGCCTCCACATCTTGAAGGCATGCACTATGGTTGTTAATTCCAAATCATGAGTAGCATAGTGTCTTTCATGCTCTTTTAATTTCCTTGATTTGTGGCAAACTACACGCCCATTCTAACCAAGGACTCCCCCAAGCCATTCTTTACAATCATCTTTGCATACAATGAAATCTTCATTCAGATCAACAAATCTTAATATTGGAGCACTTTTCAATACATACTTCAAGTGTTGGAAGCTTCTTTCACAATTAGCAGTCCATTCGAATCTCACACCCATCTTTTGCAAAGATGTGATTGGGTGTGAAATCTTGGAGAAGACTTCAATAAATCTTCTATAATACCCGACAAGTCCCATGAAATATCTCACTTATGAGACATTCCTTGTTGTTGGCCATCCTTCGATGGATCTTATCTTCTCTGGGTCCACTGCTATTCCTTCATCTGAAATTATATGGCCCAAGTAATGAATCTGCCTCTGGTAGAATGAGCACTTTCTCAACTTTACATACAACCAATGTTCTCTCAATATTTGTAGCACAATCCTCAAGTATTGCTCATGCTCTTCTTCGGATTTTGAGTAAATAAGTATGTCATCCAAAAATACAATGACAAACTTATCCAACTATTCTCTGAAAATACCATTCATTAGACACATGAAGACAATTGGTGCATTTGACAACCCAAATCGCATCATTGTGAACTCATAATGGCCATACCTTGTTTTGAAGGTTGTCTTGTTGATGTCTTCTTCTTTAATGCTCACCTGATCTAAGATCAATCTTAGAGAATATTTTTGCATCTTTCCACTGGTTCAAGAGGTCATCTATGCTTGACAAAGGATGCTTGTTCTTCATTGTTACCTTATTCACCTGCTTAAAGTCAATGTAAAGTCTCAACATTCCATCATTTTTTTTTCACAAATAATACTGGGGCACCCCAAGGTGACACAATTGGGCACATATATCCTTTCTTTAGAAGTTCTTCAAGTTGCATTTGTAATTCCTTCAATTATGGTGTACTCGTACTATAAGGAGCCTTGGATACCGGGGTTGCCCCAGGCATTATATTGATAGAGAAATCGATATCTCTCTTGGGTGGCAACCCCATAATTTCTTTAAATACATATTCAAACTCTTTTGGGATTGCATAGTCCTCAATACTTTACACTTTATCCTTAGGTGTCTCTTCCATATGTGTTGCAAATAATTTGCATCCTTTCCTGAAGCTTTTCTTTAACAGTAAAATTGAAACTTCTCTGATAGTTACAGCCCTTGGAATACCTTGTACTGATTCCAAGTTTCATTCCTCATCCAAGCAAGTAAAAGCCTTATTATAACATTCTAAGACAACATGATGTTGGTCCAACCAATCCATGCCAATTAGGTAGTCATATGAGCCCAACAATATGATGTTCAAATCTTCCCTGGTGCTCATTCCATTCATGTCCATTGGACATGCCTTAACCACCTCATTAATTTTCCTTTTATCTCTTGTAGCTAGCTACACCAACCAAGGTTTTCCAAGCTTGCTTCTTGGAAATTAAAATCTTTCCACCATCTTAGTGTTGATTTTTCAATATACAAGGTTTAAGCATGGAGTTAATTCCATTTTTACATTTTACTTAAACCATAAACAATTTGTAGCAACCAAGATCACTAGAAGAAACACCATGCACAAGTACACAAGAAGTATCCTGGGAAACCCTTCTCAACAAGGGAAGAAAACCCAGCCCAAATCCTTTGTTATATTCTTCAAGAGAAAGACCTTCACCACCTAGCACACAAGAGGGTGCTTACAAACCCTAGAAGACTAGTGCCCAAGAGAGGTGTGCACTTTTCCCAAGAAGATGTACTTGCTAAAATTTCCAAACTCAGACAAAATATATGATTCCTTAATGGGGAATGTACCTTTACTTATATTAGACTTGACTTGTCAACAAAAGTGTCTATTAGCACAACAAGGCTGACCTCTCTATCTCATAATATAATTAATATTAACCAGATTAATTATCTTTTAAATTAATTATCAATTACATTAAGGTGGAGCCGACCTGTACCCTTTACATTACAATCAAGGTTACAGGCAGGTCTAACTCTTGAACAATATAGCAAGGGATCTCATACACCCACTAGTGCTCAACCACTAGGGGCACATCCCCAAGGATGTCCATATCTTTGGCTCACTGCATTACACAGAAGAACCACTCTCATTGTTGCTCAGCCACTGGGATCACGTTCACCTGTGCTCGTCCACATGCACGTCCACTCAACAGATCTTCTTTCCCACTGCACTACACAGGAGAGTCATCTGGAGTTCAGCATCCCAACTCTCTGCTCAAAGGAGGCTAATACATCATCTTTATCTTTGTCTCATGACAATGCACCTAGCTCTATGGGAATTCACAAGTTCACCTTGTGCTCAGCCACAATCACGTCCAATTCTGCAGATCTCCTTTCTCACTACGTTACACAGGAGAATCATTTGGAGTTCTTCTCAACTCTCTGTAAGGAGAAGGCCATCTCTATGTTCTAGCTCTGTCTTAGATAGGAACCACACACCCATCTCAGGGGCTCTCTCTCAGGTTTGTGTCCTGGATAATGTCTCACTCAGCTATAATCATCAACACTCCCTCTCAGCTAGGGAGACATTCTCCACCAGGCCAAGTCTCTCACGGAAATAATCAAACTTTGTCTTGGCAAGTGGTTTTGTGAAGATATTTGTGATCTGTTCATGAGTAGGAAGATACTACACGTATACCGACTTCCTCTGCACCATGTCTATGATATAGTGATACTTTATCTCGATGTGTTTCGATTTGTCATGAAACATAGGGTTCTCAGAGAGCTTTATACAACTCTGGTTATCACAATTAATAGTAGTAGGATCCATCTCATAATCGAACAAGTCAGTCAGAAGATTGTGAAGCCACACTACTTCGCAGACTGCTACACTCAATGTAATGTACTATGCCTCTGCGATGCTCAATGCCACAGAGCTTTGTTTTCTGCTACACCAGGAAACCATGGCAGATCCTAAAGTGAAGAAACAATCAGAGGTGTTTTTTCTGTCCACTGCGCTTCCTACCCAATCTGCATCGGTATATCCTTGCAGTCTCAAGTCTACACTAGAGGCATATCTTAGGCCATAACTAATTGTGCCTCCTAAGTATCTCAATACATGTTTTGTAGCTATCCAGTGTGTCTGTATCGGTTGGCTCATAAACTGGATAAGCACATTTACTGCATAGCAAATGTCTGGTCTGGTGTTAACTAGATACATCAATGATCCAATCAACTATCGGTATAAGTGTGGATCTACATCTCCTGAATCAGTATTACTCATCTTCTTCAAATCCATTACCATTGGAGTGGGCATGGATTTACATTCTGTCATGCCGAACTTTTTCAGTATCTCCACAATATATTTTCCTTGACTCAAGAAAATCTCATCTGTATTTTTCCATACTCCTAGTCCCAAGAAGTAATGCATCGGCCCCAATTCCTTCATTTCAAATTTAGCAGTCAATGCTTGTTTGCATTCAACAATGAGTCTCTTTGAACCAGTGAGGAAAAGATCGTCCACATATGGGACCAAAATCAAACACTCATTCCCATCAATGTGATAATATAAGTTTGGATCAACAACACTTTTGTTGAAGCCCAAGCTTATCAGAAATCCATCCATTTTCTTGTACCAAGCACATGTTTCTTGTTTTAGACCATACAGGGCTTTCTTTTACCTGCACATATGAGATATTTTGTTGTGTACAACGAATCCTTTTAGCTGTTCGATATAAACTTCTTCCTCAATTTCATCATTGAGAAACGTTGTCTTTACATTCATCTGGTGTAGCTTCCAACCCATGGAAGCAACTAGTGCAATGATAGAATGGATGAAGGTGTATCGTGCTGCTGGAGCAAAAGTCTCATCATAGTCAACTCCCTCTACTTGTGAGAACCCTCTCGACACACATCTTGCTTTGTATATTTTGATACTTCCATCAGCTGCATGCTTGATTTTATAAATCCATTTGGAAGTCACTACAAACTTTCCCTCTAGTCTTGGAACAACATCCCATACATCATTTTTCAATATAGATTGGTATTCTTCATTCATGGCATCTTGCCATACTTGTTCACCTGAAGCTTCTCCATGACAAGATGGATCTGAGTCAACGATGTGGGTAATGGCTGAAAGGTAGCTTGAGAATCTATTTGGTCTCTTGCTCTCTCTGGTTGTTCCTTGAGGAGCTTTATGTCCTTCTACTTCTTGTAGAGTTTATCGTGCCCAAGTAGGACTTTTATGTCCGACTGTGACATCTCTGGGTATGTTTCTTAGAGCAACTGGAACAACTGGATCAACTGGAGCTATTAAATCAACTGAAATATCATGTGTCTCCCTCTGAACTGCTGAAGGGGGAGAAGGCATTGTCTCACTATCAATTTCCACCTGAGCTTCTCTAGATCTTTGGAAAGATACTTCTTCTTTAAAGGTAACATCTTTGCTTATTTCAATTTGTCTCTGACCAGGAATGTAGATTCAATATGCTTTTGAGGATTCACTGTATCCTACAAATGTGCCCTTTCTTCCTGAAGGTTCTAGCTTGGATCTCTTCTCTTTGGGTACATGAAAATATACTGGACATCAAAATATTCTGAAGTGTCCAATCTCAGGCTTCATTCCAGTGAAGTCTTCTTCTAGAGTAATGTTCTTCAACATCTGATGAGGACTCTTGTTTTGAACATAAACTGTTGTCATACATGTTGATGCCCATAGTGTCATCGGTAGACTCTGATCATGTATCATTGCTTTGGTTGCCTCAATGATAGTTCTATTTTTCCTTTCAACAACCCCATTTTGTTGAGGGTTTTAAGGAACTGTGAACTCCCTCTTGATCCCTGCTTCAATACAAAAATTGTTGAATTCTTTGAAGTGTATTCTCCTCCATTATCTGATCTTAATATTTTGATTTTTCTTCCGATCTGGTTCTCAACCTGAGCTTTGAATTCTTGAAATTTTGCAAGGACTCCATCCTTGTTCTTCATAAAGTAAATCCAAGTTTTTCAAGAGTGACCATCTATGTAGAGTACGTAGTACAAGTACCCATTCAAAGATGCAACAGTCATTGACCCACATACATCTGAATGTATCAAGTCCACGATTTCCTTGGATCTATTATCACTGCATGAGAAGGATCCTTTAACATTTTTTCCAAGGGCACAACCTTCACAAACACCTTTGTGTTGAATCTATATTTCTGGTAGACCTATTACCATTTTCCCTAGAGCTGGGAGAGATCTATAGTGAATGCGAGCAAGTATTCTATGCCATAACTCACTCAAGCTGATAATGTCATCTAGTAAGGCTTGGATTGGTTTGATGGTTAATCTGTACAAGTTGTTTTCTCGGACACCAGTTACTTTGGTTGAACTTATATGTGAGTCTTTGTGCCATGCAAGAACTCTTTCTTTTGAGAAAGTAATCTTGTAGCCTTTGTCTTCCAAAGCAGAAATAGAGACAAGGTTCCTCTTCATTCTGGGTACATATAGTACTTCCTTTAATTGAAGCTGCATATCTGAATCTAGTTGGAAGGTAGAAGTTCCAACTCCTCTTACATTATATTTGGCATCATCTCCAAGGACATCATGTAGATGTGTCTCTTTCTCAACGAAATGTGTTAGGTGATCTCTAAGACCGGTCATGTGCCTGGAGGCACCACTATCAATTAACCAAGTATTATCATTGGTAGGTACCATACCTGAGAGTGTTGAGATGTTGATGTCTTCATTTCTTTGAGGTCTTGTCTTCCTGGAACTGAGTTTGCTTGAGCCATCGAGCTTGCCTCCCATCATGATTTTGCTCATTTTTGGATTCTTCACAAACCCTTGTCAACAAGGATAGAAAACCTAATGGCTAGGCTAGGTTAGCACTTTTAGGTTTTGTTGGACTTATGACTGCCAACAATAAGCCTTTGAAGGAAATGATAACCTTGGTAAGCTGAATAGCTTCTTCAAGGAGTTGCAGAAACACAATTCTGAATTTTTTTGCAGAAATTAGCGAAACCCTAGAAACCCTAGGGCCAAAAAGTCAAAATACTCGGAATCACAATTTGAGACTTGCTGGAGGTGCGTTGAAGGAGGTTGTACACACCTATGCCCTTTTTATCCCTAATGTCCAAGTGCCAGTGTTGAAAACCCTCAGAAGAGTAGGTCATACAATTTTTTTGGGAACCCTAAGAGGGTCATAAGATTTCTGCAGAAGAGAGAGTGGATGGCTGAAAGTTGTTTGTGCAATGGGTTCTTCAAGACCTATGCTCTGATACCATGTTGATTTTTCAATATACAAGGTTTAAGCATGAAGTTCATTCCATTTTTTCATTTTACTTAAACCATAAACAATTTGCAGCAACCAAGATCACAAGAAGAAACACCATGCACAAGTACACAAGAAGTATCCTGGGAAACCCTTCTCAACAAGGGAAGAAAACCCAGCCAAAATCCTTTGCTATATTCTTCAAGAGAAAGACCTTCACCACCTAGCACACAAGAGGGTGCTTACAAACCCCAGAAGACTAGCGCCCAAGAGAGGTGCGCACTTTTCCCAAGAAGATGTACTCTCTGAAATTTCCAAACTCACACAAAAGATATGATTCGTCGATGGGGAATTTACCTTTACTTATATTAGACTTGACCTGTCAACAAAAGTGTCTAGTGGCACAACAGGGACGACCTCTCTATCTCATAATATAATTCATATTAACCAGATTAATTATCTTTTACATTAATTATCAATTACATTAAGGTGGGGCCGACCTATACCCTTTACATTACAATTAGGGTTACATGCAGGTTTGACTCTTGAACAATATAGCAAGGGATCTCACACACCCACTGATGCTCAGCCACTAGGGGCACATCCATGGGGATGTCCATATCTCTAGCTCTATGCATTACACAGAAGAACCACTCTCACTAGTGCTAAGCCACTTGGATCACGTTCACCTGTGCTCGTCCACAGACACGTCCACTCAACAGATCTTCTTTCCCACTGCATTACATAGGAGAGTCATCTGTAGTTCATCATCTCAACTCTCTGCTCAGAGGAGTCTAATACATCATCTTTATCTTTGTCTCGTGACGATGCACCTAGCCCTATGGGAATCCACATGGTCACCTTGTGCTCAGCCACAGGCACGTCCAACTCTACATATCTCCTTTCTCACTGTGTTACACATGAGAATCATCTGGAGTTCTTCTCAACTCTCTATAAGGAGGAGGCCATCTCTACGTTCCAACTCTGTCTCAGATAGGAACCACATGCCCATCTCAGGGGCTCTCTCTCAAGTTTGTGTCCTGTAGAATGTCTCACTCAGCTGTAATCATCAACACTTAGGATCTAGATAATTATGACTAGCTCCTGAATCACTTAAAATAACAATGGGTT
This sequence comes from Picea engelmannii, assembly GCA_009831015.1. NCBI lineage: Eukaryota > Viridiplantae > Streptophyta > Pinopsida > Pinales > Pinaceae > Picea > Picea engelmannii. The sequence goes on from ML780276.1 coordinate 300,826, forward strand.
GGTTGTTGATCTTACCTTCCACTTCAATCATACGTGACTAAAACTCAAATTGTTTGTTATCCAAGGCTGCGTGGACCTTGGTACATTTATGCCCATGTCTTCTATTGTATCATCTTGTTGTACATTGTGAACAATCCTCACTTTTTCACCTATGCAAGGGCAATCTCTGTACATATGATCTCCTTCACAACCCCAACATTTCATAGGTTTTTTCCTTGGTCTTTGCCCCAATGTTTCTGTCATTATGGTCTCTTTAGAAGTTAGGTGTCCTTGAGTATTGTTTTTGAAAAATGATGGCTTGGTCCCTTCTTCCTCTGCTCCATCTTGCTTTTCTTCTTGTCGTCCCAAGCCTTTTGGAAAGTTGGTCTTCCTCTATGTTGATTATAGAGGCATTTAGCTCTCCTTATGGTTTCCTCTAGTGTTTTGGGATCGTCATACTATATCTTATCACCGATAAATGATGGCATTCCACTCAAGTAACTTTGAATCTTAACCTATTCATCCTTGATAAAAGAAACATATTTCAACAACTCCACGAATCTCCTTTCATACTCATCTATGGTCATACTCCCAAGCTTGAGTTCAAAAAACTCCTTCATTTTATTATCATAGTAACATTTGGTTAAGTATTTCTTTTGAAAATACCTTTTAAATTCCCTCCAAGTAACATTTTTCTCATCAATGTGTTGCACTTGCACAAACTGGTCCCACCACGTTGATGCTTTTCCTTTGAGCTGATAAATGACAATTCTCCCCTCTGCATGTGAAGAGTAATTATGTAACTGAAAGTACTTCCTCATGCCCAACAACCAGGTCTTTGCATCCTCATCCTTCTTGTGCTCATCATTGAAGGTATGAGGCTTTATCTTATTCATATTCCCTGTAGTTCATCCACCCCATACCTCTTCTTATGCTTCTTGATAGGGGATGGGTTTGAACTACCATGTGCTCTTCTAGCCGAATGCCTTGGAGAGTGATGGTGATGCCTACCAACACTTCTTGTTCTTATTCTCTCATCATGAGACCCGTGACTCCTTGATCTGGTTAACTCGGTCTCCTTATCCACCTTCTTCTCTATTTTGTCCAAGCTCTGCATCAACTTGATGTTGAAGTCTTCTTGCTTCTCCTTGGATTTCATAAGCCTCTCATTATCGACTTTATAACTTTGGACATCTTTTTGCAAATTTTTTATGATCTCTACCAAGTTCATGCTTTCTTCCTTGCCTTCTCCATATCCATTTGAAGTTGTACCCTCATTACTTGTACCGACATACATCCCTTTGATCTCATCTTCATGGTTGTAGGTTCTTTGTGCATATTCCATTCCTTTGATCTCCGTGCTGATCAAATTGTTGTTAACTTTGCAAAATATGTAGGTAATAAGATTTGTTAGACTAATTAATTTATTAAATCTATAAAAACTATGCACAATTATGTTCCATGAGTGCATCATAATCATTTCTTCTGATTCCTTGTGAATTTAACAAACCAATTCAAATTTCTGGGTGGATATTTGGACTTCTCTATCCAATACCTTTCCAATGACTGCTTCTTTGCTCAATTATGAGTTATGAGCAAAAAGTTATGGTCATTTTACCAATACCCATTTATTACTTTTGTTCTCCCTTTAACCAGGTGCAACTTTTAGCTATGCCCATGCATCTTTGCACTTGATCCTTTGGAGTTTTGGCAAGAGCCCAAATGGGTTCCTTCATCATCATATTTTGGACAATCTGTCCCAGTTTCACCTTCATTAGGGTTCCAGTTTGTTAGATACAACCTACTAAAGTTTAAGGCCAAATTACATTTTTAGCCCTGAATGCTACAAGTGCCTTATATGCCCTCCTGTGCATTTTATGCACCCATATTTATATTTTGACTCCATGGTTGTTTTCTATGGCTCAAGATATTTCCATAGACTTCTTCCATGCCTAAATTCGATTCTGGAGCAGGAAATTATGGCCCTCGCAAGTTAACTGGGTCTTAAAATTTACCTTCCATTGTTTGGCCTATAACTCCCACATACTAACTCTGTTTGATGAATGGTTTACACCGTTAGAAAGCTCTCGCCGAGATTTACCATTTTAGCTGCAAAGACTCTATTTGTTCCTACAACACCTATGGTATCTAAAATTAGATGTCTTAAAAACATTGTTTAGGGCCTAACAAATGCCCTACAAAAACATGACTTGGAAAACACCAAAATTTTCCAATATTTTTCATTGATTTTTTATAATTTTAGCTTCCTTATGTTGACTGGGATGTTGACATGGCATCCAAGTCCATCTGGCACCCCTGGAAGGATGTCATGTTAGCTCTCGGCCACTTTGGCCCTGCCCTGTTGACCTCTTATCTCCTTCTTCCTTCTCCTTATCTCTTTCCCTTCAATGGCGCACACCTATTAGTTTTCGGGCCCCATATGTCCTTGGCTACAATGTGGCGCCTTTGTATTGGGTCACAGGAGTGGGCGGTTCCCATCAGTACCCATATACCTCGACGGGCAAAGTTGCACGCCATTATAGTCCAACGATCGACGATCCACGTTGCATTGTTGTTCCCCTTGCCCCACCGAATGTTAACACAGCGGGGAGGGGTCACAAACTCAACCACGGTTAAGACCGTGGTGATGTGTCCCACATCCGTTCATTGCNTGACACCCCCCCGCCCCCCTCAACAAGGTTTTGTGGGTCCGGCTCATCGTTCCGCCAACTAGGTAGGCTCTGCCACTCTAGCTCCACATCGACTGCCACCTCTGCCATTTATTCCACCGTGGCAGTACACGTCACCTCTCAACCACGTCAGCTAACAAGTGGCTACCACGACATGCTTCGACACTGTAATTAAGCTTCGTATGGCCAATTTCGGCCTTGTATCAATCCTTTCGACCCCAACACCTGAAATTTGACTCCTGCATGTTGAATTCCTCATGAAATTAACTATAAAATTTGAGGCTTTTGCCCAATTTCACCCCAAATTCACCATGGCGCTCTGCAAGCTTGAAATTCAACCGATTGTAGGCCCAAATTCACCTAATTAAAGATTCAATTTGGAGATTGATAGTTCCTAGGCTTGATTCTTGTAAATTGCTTGTGAAATTTCCAAATTTCACTATAGTAATTTAATCAAACAAGTTGCAGACATACTCACAAATTGATTCTCTGTGAATTTCCGCTTCAACGTTCTACTAACTCGGCCCATCCAGTGTTAGTGTCGAAACTGAAGCTCTGATACCACATTGTAGCATCCCCAACCCTGAGTTGGGCAATACCAATCAAAAATTCCAAACTTTGATACAATTAAATTCACTGAAAACGCTTTGCAAACACACAAAACTATGCAGAATAACAAAAAGTATAAAAATACAACATATACAGGAAAAACCCATGAAAGAAAATGCATCAATATTAACACAACACATAAACCATATACATAGTTGACACTTATCTTTGATAAAAAAATTCACCAATTACGTGCATAACTTCCATATTCCTCCCACCCTTAGACCGCATTGCTCATAACTCTCAGTAGTGGGTCACCTCCGAGTTGGGGCTAAACTTCACCTGGGTAAAGGAATCCTAACCAGGCTAAGGTCTCTCAAACAACAATGAAAATTCATACTCAAGTGCCAACTCTAGCAGACAACCTACAGTCCCTCATTCCCCACATGCTTGTCCCACCCCAGGAAGTGTGCCCCTTCTTTGCTCAACAATCCTTCAACTGCCCCACTTCCCTTCCGGGGCTTCAACAACAGGACAAACATGAAGTCTCAGAGCCCTGTAGCTGCAACTTGGCACCTTGGAAATCAATTCCCAACAGTTCTCTCACCTGGAGAGAATGCCCACGGGCATGACAACCCACTTCTTCAGTATCCCACGGGCCTGACAACCCGCCTCTTCAGTGAAATTCCAAAGCTTTCCATGGTATAGGTACATGTACAGGTGATGTCAGCATGAAGGTACATATGACAACAATGTGGTGAGGTGAGAATGATGATGGAATGATAGGAAAATGAACTAAGTCTTCCAAACTTATGTGCATGTTTCCAACTTGACACTTGTCATGTTGGGAACTACATGGGTCCCCCACATGGACCCACCACATGGTGATACGTTCCCTCTTAGAGACTTAGGATAAAATGAATTATCCCATACTTAGACTTTAAACTTCAGGAATATTAATAAAATATTTATTTTTGGCTTAAGCCCCCTTAGCTTAGCCCCTTTCCTAGTCTCTTAGCCCCCCTTTCCCATTCTAGTGGATTTTTAGCCCCCCCATACTCTTTTATCTGATTGGTCTGCAACAATGATGTGTTTTTCATTAAAAATCCGAGTGTGATTACATTTTACAAAGTTAAGCTCACTAGCCTTTTAATATTCAGGCTCTCCAGCCTAATAACCGCATAAGCACCATGGTCTCAAAATACATATGTACAAAGGCACTCTAGTCCCAAAGTATCCTGGCTCACCAACTTATATGTACAATTACATTTATATTTACAATTGGGATTTGGCCTAGGGGTATTACATCCCTTTTACTAGAACATGGGATGGGAGTTGCGAGTGTGCCTCAGGGTATAATAAGGCTATAGATAATAAATTAGATGGTTTACGCTCTTGATTTATATGTGATAATGTTAAGTATAATAATATTTTTGTAGAAGAAAGTAAGAAATGCTTCAAATACTTTCAAACAAAAACCCTCATTATATGTAAGAGCAAAGGACTACCAATTGGTCATCTCCCTCCTTTAAGTGTTTATAGGCCAAGATGCACTAAAAATCAAACTTGGTTTAATTGTGGTAGGTGATCACCATCCACTAGATAGACACCAAATGCACATGTATTATAAGGGCGCTCTCCCTTGTAATGATTAGGGCTTCACATTAGACTTGCATATTATAATCATCTAAAGAAAGTCTCCATCACCATTACATGATGACTTAAGAGATAATCAATAACTACTACTTAATCCACTTCACTTAGAGTGTAATATTTTAATATTTTTTTATGGTTCTAACCATATCCTAAGCATTTTGTAATAGCATCGATATTGGGCTCCAATTTGGAGTTCCATGTATGTCAAACATATAATTTATCCTTTCTTACATCATCTAAATTATAGTGTCACGATGTTTTTGCTATCTCTATGTGCATAGTCCAA
>ML780276.1:328321-350799 GCA_009831015.1 Picea engelmannii
TTTGACAGTGATACCTCAAGTATTGAACCAATGGACATATGATCTGGATACATTCATGATGGTGGTGGGCATTAGTATCCATGTTACCAAGATTTTGATGTCGAACTCCAAAGATTCTAGAACAAAAGGAGCCTGCAGGAAAGAAGCCACGGACTACCCTAAAGGCCACTCACACTGAAAAGAAAGCTGTTGGACTGGTAACGACCAAGGATAGTGAGGTGAGGGCCCTGAGGGTGGAGAGTGAGTGAACAACAGTCTTATCCAAAGGATAAAAGAGAGGAGGAAGCCAAACGATGAAGTGTTATGGGAGCCAATTTCCCCATGAATAGGGCGGGGCAATACTTAGCAAAACACTACTACCCAATCAAGAGCTATAAACTTCTCTTTCCATAGACAATAAAGGAAGAAAAAGCATAATAACCAAGGAATTAATGTGTCCTTTGCATGTGAACCACCACCCCCTCACACAGGACAACGGGAAACAATGATTGCTGAGCTCTAACCCTTGAAACAAGGACACTTATGTCCCTGCCATCCAGTGCATAACAGTAATAACAGTAATCAAGAGATTTTGAAGGTGTTTTACGACAAAGAAAGTCTACAGAGCAAGAGGACCAACAAAACCAAATAGAAAAGCCTCTTATCTTGCGCTCAAATACATCCAGATACCATTCCCACACTAATGAGACAAACAAAACTGGCCTATAAATCCAGATCGAGGGATAAATTCCTTATTTTTTTATTATAAAAAATATATATATTTTAGATATTGTCATATATATATGTAAATGTAAGTAGTATATATATAATATGTAATATTTTTTATTTTTATTATTGTTAATTTGTTTAATATAACCTACTTTAATCTTTTTTAATGTAATATTATCTAACATAAAGTTACTGGATTATAGAGCATATGATTACTCTCTGTGAAATAGAGCATATGATTACTCTGTGAAATAGAGCATATGATTACTCTGTGAAAAACAATGAATAGAGAGAATAGCAAAATCTCTCAAACTGAACTATAATAAAGTGAACCTATCCTGATGAACGTGTAGGAAAGAGACTGAATGCAAAACAAATGAAAAATACACCCACGGAACTTTGGATACCAACAGCTGTGCTGCTGAACAGATATTCACCAAACCTACGAACAGAAATGCTAAATACAAACACCAGTGATAAACCCTGCCTCTGTGCCTTATATAAACCCCAGTTCACTTTGTCCATGGATATTGAGAGCTAAGGGTGATGTGATTGACAGCGTAGCTTTAGCAAGATTGCAGTGACACTGGCACTCTTTGTCATCCTTTGCCTCCAATAAACATCATTCAGAAGCATGATTGATTTGGCTGCATTGCCCAAACAGGATCTCAAGAAACCATCATTTGCCCAAGTATGCTTACTGGATGCAATTCCAATCAATCTCTATTCAGCTACAAGCTAAAATGCACTACTATTTGTATGAATCAACCTACAACAATACACAGCATTTTTCTAATTCTCAAAATCCATAATTTTTGCACCAACAGCCTGGGTGGAGTATCTCCAATCTCCATGTGTCATGTCACACGTGCAATGATAATAAAATGAAAAAAATAAAATTAAACTATGTAAAATTAAACTTAAAAAAAAATAGAAATCCATCCTTTTATTTATGTTAAATTACCATAGCCATCAAGGTATAGATGAGTTAGTGATGGAGTGCATTGTTAAAACACTCTGCTATGTAAGATCACCATCACCAGATCAAAACCTTAACTTACCTTGTGTGTTGCATAAGGGGTAGCATGGACATACTTGGAGGTTATAGTGGTGGTGGTCAAAATCAACCCATGTCAAGCGAGTACAAGACCGGCCTAGTTACTGATTCCACCAACCAAATAAAAAATGTTAAACTACCATAGATCCATCTGAATCCCAAATATTTTTAACAGTTAGTTAGTTAGAGGTGCTTAGAGGTTTGCACCTAGGCTTTTTATCCCTTTTGGTGATTAATATAAAAAGGTTAAAATAGGATCTATTCTAGTTATGTCTATAACACTTGGACTGATCATACTACTCTCTATGTAGTCTGAGTGCAATGATGTGAACCAATATCTCAAATGAGTATCTTCCAATAGGCAAAACAGTATAGTTGGAAAAAGAGCAAAACAAAAAGTACGGCCAACCCAAATCCTCTGTTTCGGTGCATATGCTGTAGTATAAAAAGAATGCCCATCTTTTGATTGACACAAAATTAGTCCGGCATAAGATAATGCCTGCATCAGATCCACTCTCCAGTTTTAACTTTTAATATCCCCAAGCTCTTTTATAGGCCATTGCAACTTTCGTTTCCTACGAGCTTTGAGAAAGTGTGATCCGGCCTTTCGAGAGATTAGTCACTTGGCTTACTTCTGCTTGCTCTGTGCACAAATTACACAATTAACAGGAGGAAATGCCCCATAATTATCAATGGCATTTAAAATATGCCCATCTCAAATTTATACAAAGAAGCTTCTGGGTCCCTGGTCCCAGAAAAGGTTTATTGTGTCATCAATAAGTTCCTTCAGTAAAAGTCCGGTGATTTCAATTTCTACTACAGTGAACAGGTCATTTTTCTTAAGCCTGCAATCTTTTGGCATCAACTACTTCCTTCAATTTTATTCCGAGTGCTGTTGCTAATGGCGGAGGCACAGCATTGCCAATTTGCCGATGCTTGCTCTGAATAGTGCCACAAAACTTGTAGCTGTCAGGGAAGCCCTACAAAGAGAAACACATCAACATTAGAACTAGAATTTCAAGAAAAATGGAAAACACTAATGGGCCCATCGGCTTAATTTAAAACAATGGTGACAAAATAACTTACTTGGGAACGAGCACATTCGCGAACAGTAAGAATGCGATCCTGTTCAGGATGGAAGCACATGCCTACTTTGCCCATGGGCTGTGGGTCTGTGATAGAAGTAGGGAAGTTCCCTTCCCAGTCCAATCTCCCAAACAAACCTTTCCACTGATTATGCCGATCTGCAGTGTTTGGCAGGCACCATGGTATCAAATCCACCACTTGCCCTGTTGACAGCTTCACCTGTCCATCCACCCACAAACAACGATGCCCTTTCATCAGAATTCAATGTCTTTTTTCTCTAAACTAAACTAAACTGTACAAATTAATGATTTTACAAACCTTCTCTTCTGGAAGATCCCGCCAATCAGCACCTGGACGTTTGGGGATACGCTGGCACCGGATATAATTCAACTCGTTCATTTCCTTGGATATATGATCGTATAGGACAGACTGCTGACCACGTATCTGCTTCTGAAACCAGGATGCTGGATCATTTCCATACTGCCAACCAGCAAAATTACAATGGTCAAACAACAAATTAATATCCTTTTCCAATATTAGCAAATCATATGAACAAAAACTTTAAAATAAGCAATTAATAGTCCATTCAAGAGGCTTCTGTAGAGACTGTACAATAGAGAACCGGCTAGGATCTAAAGCACCAATGCTATCTCGATATACTGTCTAACGTGCAACAATGAGCTTGATTTGTGTTTTGTTAACAAAGCAACCACTGTAACAATAACAATCAATTCCTGGCTTTGGCATTAACATCAACCTTTAGCTATATAAATCAAATCTCTAAAAGAGGTCTAGCTATTGATATTTGAAAATATCACCCGTACTGTATATCCACTATTAGGCAAGTAGGTTGTAATACACATGAACTAAGAAACTCATCATAGACTTCTCATCTCATTTATCAAATTGCTTTTTATAATAACAACAATAATAATCTGATTTTAAGACCACTGCCAAGCCAGACACCAAATTGATGCATAAGACCTCTTTGTTTGTGGAACAAGGGATTATTATAATCTAATTTTAAGGTCATGTCCAAGTCAAACAACAAATTGGTATATAAACCCCCATGTTTGTGGGACAAGGGACCCCCTCCACACAGCAATTTGACTGCTAAAGTCTATGAAGGTGTAAATACCCTACACCCCTCTGGAGTTGAACCTGTAATCTCCAAGGAGGAAACACATGTTCTTAACCATTAGACCCATACAATTCTATAGATTTTGGAACAAACATAAATAAGACATTTTATTGTATTCTATTCTATATTATTAAATCATGATTAATCATACTTGAAATGGGGAATCTAACAATATGTTAATAGTAGAAGCCACAATCACTATAGACCCATCTCCAGTCACATAAGTTTGACATGATTTTTATACCCACATAGGAAGGAGAAATCTAACAATATATTAGTAGAAGAGGCCACAATCACTAAAGACACATCTCCACTCGCATAAGCTTCATAACAGGTAAGGATTCTTACACCTACAGACCTACCTGAACCAACGCGGCATACACAAAGAGGATTGAAATAGATCTTCTACATTGTATAATACCGTTATAAACCTTTGAAAAGAAAACAGAACTGCTTAAACATTTCACTGCAATCATGTGAATCTTGAGAATAGCAAAAACTGTTCAAACTTATAATTGTGATAACTTACTTTAATTTCCAGCTTGTCTGCACCATTGCTGACTGGAGGCAAGTCACCAATAGTGTCCCTAACTGTAATGGAACGGAAAGGGGCACCTCCTGCAGCATCTCTAACAGCAGCATACTGAAACCCTCCAGGCATGGATATCTTTATTTGCGAAGTTCCAAAGACATGCATGGGTTCCGGCCATTCAGGGAGTGATTCCTGGGGGGAAGCTGCCCAAATAAATGCCCTTTTACGTGATTGTGAAACACCATAATTTCCTGCTTGAAGAACTCCAAAACGAACCTGCCAATCATCATCCATCAACCATATAAAAATATATCTGAAAGTTTTCCCTTTTTTACCAAAAGAGAGTTAATCTTACAGCCCAGATGGATCAACCATGTAAAAATACATCTGAAAGTTTTCCTTTTTTTACCAAAAGAGAGTTAATCTTACAGCCCAGGTGGAGGAGATCTCCATGGGCACCACATCATCATGTGTAATATTAATAAAACAAAATAATAATAAGGCATGGATCCATCTTAACCCCAAATCTGGGTCTTTTGGATCCCTGTCAGCACCAAATACATTTGAGATTAAGATGAACCTACACTAGTTAATATTTCAAAAAAAATCTATTTATTTTGCTTTGTTGACTTTCAATTTGCAATTACCTGGTAACCCATCTCCAAGAGTGATGCCAAAGTGAGTCGGAACGTTTGACCTTTGTTGTAAGACACAAAATTCCTAACATTCTCCAGTAGAAAGAATCTTGGCCGAAAGTAATCAGCATATGACAGAAATGCTAAGACCATCTCACATTGCACTTTACTCCAAGTTCTCTGATTGAATCGATTCATTCCAGAAAATCCCTGACATAAAATTTAAGCATTGTCTCAGACCCAAATTTTCCAAAGATTTTTGGAATAATTGAGGAATGCAGTAGCTGTTTCTATAGCATGACAGTTTTATTTATGACTCTTACAAAAGGCTGTGTTAACAAATGCATAGAAAGATGGCATGTCTTAAAAACAAAGCTATTCAACCAAGAAAAAATATCCTCCAATAGGAAGAAGCATGTTTGAACTATGCATCTTGCAGATGACAAAACTATAACAATGTATTTGAGGCACCATTCTGACATAGAAGAAGCTTATGTCAAAGTTAAACATCAACATAACTACACTTGAATTCTTACAAAAGTGAAGTGGCAAACTGATTACCTGACAAGGTGGCCCACCGTTGATAAAATCCACTTGCCCTGGCATAGGTAGGTTTCTCCTTTGCTCATCAGTTAGCTTTGCACATAGCTCAGCGGCCTCTGTTGTAGAAATGCAGTCTTCCTCATCCCCTCCCTTGTACATAATGGACCTACCAATGCATCATACATAAACTATTAAACACTAAAAGAGCATGGACCATAAGAACACACAAGATAAAGAATTTAATCTGAAAGAGACAAAATAAAGTCATGTTTAAGTTATTGTCAGATAATCAATGAGGGAAAAATAATCATGAACATGCTCCTTACTTTGAAAATCATGTTAGACACCCCACACACACACACACACACATATATATATATATAGCACAGTAGCTTGCAAGTCTAAAGTCACCGCTATCATGAGACTAGCACTTCCAATAATAATTTACCTCAGTATAACATTGCAATTATTACAGAAAACCTCTGCTTCTGGATGGTTTAGCTTGAAAGCCTCAGCAGCAGGCTCGTCATACTCAATGGCCCACTTAGGGAAGCTCGCTCCTACAAAATCCAATAAAAAATTATCAGCTATGTAGTATAAAGCAAAAACAAGTCAATAATAAGTCTAGAACTGTTTATGAAAGACTTTTTTAATAAAAAAATATTTATTGACCCGATGTACCATATACATTCTATGAAGCCCGGAACAATATATGAGAATTGTAAAATAGTCATGAGAAGATAGGCTGTGAAATACAGAGAAATTATTCAAATAGTGCATAATATACTCCCACGCACTAGTATGCTTTTTGACATCAAAGGAAAATCTATATCACCGTGTCCTTTTAACTTGTATGTCTTTTACAGCCAAATATGCATAAGCATCTTAAACCATTGGCAACAACAATCATCTGCAGTCTTTATTGCGGTTGCCTAGGCTGATTTGAATCCGTTTTGGATTTTTTGCATTGTTGCATATTATATGTGTGCTCAAAGCATGCATGAATAACAGGGACACCATAGGTACCTGATTGTTCCAACCCATGTGACAAACCTCCACATCCAGCAAAGATGTCTAGTGTCACAAGGGAATTCTGACACAAACTTTCCATTTTGTCTTGTGCAGGAAGTTCCCCTACAATAGCCTTTCCCTTCATCTTCACATCTCCCCTGTCCACATGAGACTTGCCCTTTGCATCTGCCATGCTTTTTGAGGAGCCCAACTTAACATTGGCAGGCAACTGCAAGCAGAACCCAGTAAGTTTCATGCAAGGCAAAGGCACAATGAAAGCATGCTCCTCTGTTGAAGAATTAGAGTGATAGGAAGAGGAAAATAAAATTACTTACTTGCTTGACAGTACCCTTTGAGGGATCAAAGATACAACTGCACCAGAAGGTATGGTCCAAAATAACATTCCCTGATACAGAAGAGAAATGGTGCTGCCTCTTCACGTCACATTTTCCATGTATGGTGCCTACACTTAAAGTGGCAGTCTCCTCACTGTAGTATACCTGTACAGGCAAATGGTTTGAGCTGTCATATAGGCTTCAATGGATTCATTGGGTTACAATTTAAAGCATACAAGGCATTCTATATATCCACATTGTATTCAATAAAATAATAAACAGGCTGCCATTCCAAAACCAACTACTATACTACTCTCAAAATTTACTTTGGCTGTGTATTACAGTCTGTGATCATCAATCCAAATGCTTTTTATCTTGTTTGCTCATTGGGTAGCATGATGTCGTCTAAAGCTCGAGCATATATAAGACAAGTGCATGATAGAGCTATCAAATTTTCAGGGACAAAATGATGAACAGTATAAAAGAAAAACAGAGGATAAAACTTGGCAATTACCTCCCTTATGTCGGCAGTGTAGGCCTTCTCAAACCCAACATCTTCAGGCCTGAAAAACCTTCTAATTGTAACCTTTGCTGACTTCAAGTCAGCTTTCTTTGAGCCATTTACAATTTTGATTTCCAAAATTTGGCAAATTGAGTAGGCACTCAGCCCCTTATTTCTGCCTGCTTTGAATTTTTCAACTTCCTTTTCTTCTCCAAATGATGGTAACTGCAATGGGTCTATGTAAACAAAATCATGAACAAAGTAGTCCACTCCTTTATAAGTAAATCCATCCTTACTTGGAAGCAGTTCAAATTCCTTCTTTGTCTCATTTTCCCTCATTTTACAAGCATGGCATTGCCCAGTCCCCAGGCCTAGAGTGTCAAAGGGGAGGTTTAAAAATGCACCCTTCTCGGGTGAATACATAGACTTGCAAAAGTATCCACTGGGCAATTGCTTCTTCTCCAATTCCTTGGCTTGAGCCCTGTCAATTTCATCTGCAGCAGCATTTTCTTTCCTGTATTGATGCCCCCAAGGTCGTTGTCTGATTTCCACAGTCACAGACCCTTTCACACAATTCAATTCAACATCAACACATTGTAATATCAAAAATACCTCCCTTACATCTGCCGCATTTCCAAGAACTGTCTGAACCCCCCTTTCTAGAAGCCTTCCATGGATAATTTTTGTGCCATCGGATTTCTCAAACATATACTCCACAAAGATTATAGCAGGCAAGTCATCAGATACCTCTGAATCAACTAAAACAGCACCACCCACTGCCACAGTATCTCCATGTACCAAAGCACTCTTGTATAAAGGCTCTCCAGAAGGCAGTTTGCCAGAAGGCTTGCCAACCCAATTTGCTTCTTTCCTGGATGATCTGGCTTTTACTATTTTAACCGGAGAGGATGATTTTGGCATATTCACAGAAGCCAAAATAGTATCTTCTTCATCGTCACTCTGTTCTTGATCTTCCTGTTCTGCAATCTCTTTCACATCATTCTCCTCACAATCATTGGATCCCAGGTCAGAACTTGAATAATACTCTTTCCATATGCGATATATAAGCTTTGTAGTGGTTGCACGCATTTGTTTTGACCGGGCTTCAAATTTAAGAGATGCCCTTGGATTCAAATTTCTCTCTTTGATTATTGCCTTCTTCTTTGTTAGCATCAATTTGGTATGTTCCCTTTGCTCCATCTTGTCAGAGAGGCCAATCACAAATGCACTTCTTCTAATCAAATCATCGGGATATTCTGCAAATTGCTGCAAAATTATCTGCCCATGGACTACAACGTACCTCTCTACGTCTGCCAAGTTTGCTGAAATAAATGTCGGTTCATTTTTATCCTGTACGGCAAGCTTCCTGATAACATCTGTAAATGAAAGCTTTGAAACACGACTCTGATTCTTCAACATAGCAATGATATTGATGGCAAGCTTTGCAGTTTTTAGTATGGGTTTGTACCAAGGAGCATATTGTTTTGAAGGTTTGCCAAGTCTGTACCAAGCTCCATCAGTACGAATTGATATGAAGAGCATTGAGGCTCCAAATTCAATCATCCATTCCTTGATAGAGCTCAGATATATGTGAATCCCTTGTGGGGTTTCCACACTAGATTCTACTGAGCTTCCACCGGATTGATTTGCTTGTGATTTAGAAGTATGGCTGTCAGAGTCGCCATCCAGACAATACCCACTACCATCATCTTCTGTCATTATTCCTGAACCAAAAACCTCCACATCAGCCTCTGTATTTGGTAACATGGGGAGGAGCTCCAGTGGAACAAACCTTGAATCAGAATTGTACAGAGACCAATCGTGCAGCATTCTGCGAGGAAGGTCTTCAACGGCTAAAATTGGAGTATCGTCATCAAAGAAAACATATTCATCCATCTCATCCTCAGTAGACTTGTAGAATGCAGGCAAAGGATAATCATTGGCAATCTCATTTTCATTTATTTTTATGTAAAATTTCTTCTTCCCCGCCGGGGCTCTCCGTTGGGTTTTCAGAGCATTCCAATTCTCTTCTTCCTGGAGCAACCGGGCAAATTTCTCATCCTCGTCAACATCCTCTCCTGGTGAACAAGCAGGTGCCGAAATACCACCTTCCTGGATCTTTATACTGCCATTTTTTACCACGTCTCTACAAATGCCTGCATCCAACTTCCTGCACTCACTTTCCAAGGTCACCAGTACAGGCAACCCCGAGAAAAGTTGATCAGCCCCAGATGAGGTTCTGTCCAACCCCACCAGCTGATTCACAACAAACTCTCCGTTGGAGACAACATAATCCCTTCCATAAAACCGGCCGGTATTATTACCCTTCTTGGTATTCATCGACCTGATCACTCGAGCTACCATCTCATCAAACCCCAGTTCCGGATCCCCTCCATCGGGTTTCGACAAAGCTCTGTAAACCTCGATGCACAAAGCGGCCTTCTCGTAGAACATATCAAAAAACTTCTTGTAGCACCCAGCAGGCTTCACACACATATACTCTGCATAACCTGTGCAAAACCACACAGCAGCCACACCATCCTCGTACCCTGTGATGGACCATGACTCAACACGCCCAAACCCCTCGCATCGAACGCCTTTCTCTTTATCCAAATCCCCAGATTTGGGCAATATTAGTGCCGAAATGTAGATATCAATAGCATCCAGCATTTCGACCGCCTGAGACTTTCCCTCCTCGTCGTGAAGAATAAAATCCAAGATCCGCCTCTGCGGGGGGTTGTCGTTTCCATCTTGGGCACTCGCAGTCATTAGAATTCCCACATTCTCTTCATCTACAGTCTTATCTCTTTTCGCTTCGATTATGCAATCCTCCTTTCTCAGCCTCAGGGCACTCTTCTCTTTGAAATCGCTGCACGAAGCCGCGCGCTTGGGCAACTTCCTCGTGCTTTTTGGATCCCTGCCGTCGTCGTCTTCATTTCTGGGGCGTTTCTCCTTCTGCGGAACGTTGGGGACGCTTTTCTTCAGTTTTTTGGAGCCCTTCTCGGACGCCTCTGATGATGCTAAGTAACTCATGCATTTCTTCCAACTTCGGAACTTCTCTCCTGTAAAAACAAACAAAAAAGTATGTACAAATGGACCTCGTTTCCAATCATAAATTAGACAAGAAACTGGCCGTAATTTCAGGCACTATCACATTTTATCGCAAATCAAGCTCTGTGTATAATGAGACAATAATATCATAACTCAAGCTCTGTGTATAATATAATGTGACGATGATTCAAGAGCTTAAAATAATGAAATAATTTTGACAGCCATTAAACAGACAGGAAGAAGAGTTATGTATTTATACCAGAAGGAGTGACGTAGGTCCGGCGAATGCGGCCATTGGGAGCGGTGGTCTGCAGGACAGTTCCTCCCTGCTGTTCCCACTGGCCATCATGGTTCGACTCCATTGACGCCTGCACCTGACTTGAGCTTCTTCCAAACTTTAGCAGTTGAGGAAGGAATGAACGCCCTGTGGAGCACACAAGGTAACGAGTATAATAATGGACTTCCTCTACCCGCGCTAAAAAAAATTGAAATTTAGAATTTTCAAGTTTTTGGCGCCACGAATGCCTTCCCGCCAATGTTATGGTTGCCCCTATTTCGCGCGTTCAAAATTCAAAGGCCCCCTTGAAATCAAATCTTGACTTGTATCGCTTTCAAACTTAACGAAATTCTATTCATTTAAATGTCAATAAGTCATTCTTTTGGTTCTGTATACCACTATAAATTCCAAATTAGTATTAAGAGCTCGTAAATCAACACCAATAGGAAACTTATGACTGAGGAAAGGTTAATAAGTCTTAAAACTCAACTATGATAGGTCTATTTGCATGTCATTTTGAAATTTCTGAACAAAGTCTTGGACTATGCACATAGAGATAGCAAAAACATCGTGACACTATAATTTAGATGATGTAAGAAAGGATAAATTATATGTTTGACATACATGGAACTCCAAATTGGAGCCCAATATCGATGCTATTACAAAATGCTTAGGATATGCTTAGAACCATAAAAAATATTAAAATATTACACTCTAAGTGAAGTGGATTAAGTAGTAGTCATTGATTATCTCTTAAGTCATCATGCAATAGTGTTGGAGACTTTCTTTAGATGATCATAACATGCAAGTCTAATGTGAAGTCCTAATCATTACAAGGGAGAGCACCCTTATAAGACATGTGCACTCGGTGTCTATGTAGTGGATGGTGATCACCTATCACAATTAAACCAAATTTGATTTTTAGTGCATCTTGGCCTATAAACATTTAAGAGAGGGAGATGACCAATTGGTAGTCATTTGCTCTTACATATAATGAGTGTTTTTGTTTGAAAGTATTTGAAGCATTTCTTACTTTCTTCCACAAAAATACTATTATACTTAACATTATCACATATAAATCAAGAGCGTAAACCATCTAATTTTTTATCTATAGCCTTATTATACCCTGAGGCACACTCGCAACTCCCATCCCATGTTCTAGTAAAAGGGATGTAATACCCCTAGGCCATATCCCAATTGTAAATATAAATGTAATTGTACATATAAGTTGGTGAGCCAGGATACTTTGGGACTAGAGTGCCTTTGTACATATGTATTTTGAGACCACAGTGCTTATGTGGTTATTAGGCTGGAGAGCCTTGATATTAAAAGGCTAGTGAGCTTAACTTTGCAAAATGTAATCACACTCGGATTTTTAATGAAAAACACATCATTGTTGCAGACCAATCAGATAAAAGAGTATGGGGGGGCTAAAACTCCACTAGAATGGGAAAGGGGGGCTAAGAGACTAGGAAAGGGGCTAAGCTAAGGGGGCTTAAGCCAAAAAGAAGCATTTTATTAATATTCCTGAAGTTTAAAGTCTAAGTATGGGATAATTCATTTTATCCTAAGTCTCTAAGGGGGAATATATCACCATGTGGTGGGTCCATGTGGGGGACCCATGTAGTTCCCAACATGACAAGTGTCAAGTTGGAAACATGCACATAAGTTTGGGAGACTTGGTTCATTTTCCTATCATACCATCATCATTCTCACCTCACCACATTGTTCTCATATGTACCTTCATGCTGACATCACATGTACATGTACCTATACCATGGAAAGCTTTGGAATTGCACTAAAGAGGCGGGTTGTTAGGCCCGTGGGATACTGAAGAAGTGGGTTGTCGGGCCTGTGAGCGTTCTCTCCAGGTGAGAGAACTGTTGGGAATTGATTTCCAAGGTGCCAAGTTGCAGCTACAGGGCTCTGAGACTTCATGTTTGTCCTGTTGTTGAAGCCCCGGAAGGGAAGTGGGCCAGTTGAAGGATTGTTGAGCAGAGAAGGGGCACAGTTCCTAGGGTGGGACAAGCATGTGGGGAATGAGGGACTGTAGGTTGTCTGCTAGAGTTGGCACTTGAGTATGAGTTTTCATTGTTGTATAAGAGACCTTAGCCTAGTTAGGATTCATTTACCCAGGTGGAGTTTAGCCCCATCTTGGAGGTGACCCGCTACTGAGAGTTATGAGTAATGCAATCTAAGGCTGGGAGGAATATGGAAGCTATGCACATAATTGGTGAATTATTTATCAAAGATAAGTGTCAACTATGTATATGGTTTATGTGTTGTGTTAATATTGATGCATTTTCTTTCATGGGTTTTTCCTGTATATGTTGTATTTTTATACTTTTTGTTTTTCTACATAGTTTTGTGTGTTTGCAAAGCATTTTTAGTGAATTTAATGGTATCAGAGTTTGGAATTTTTGAGTGGTATTGCCCAACTCAGGGTTGGGGATGCTACAATGTGGTATCAGAGCTCCAGTTTCGACACTAACACTGGATGGGCCGAGTTAGTAGAATGTTGAAGCAGAAATTCACAGAGAATCAAATTATGAGTATGTCTGCAACTTGTTTGATTAAATTACTACAGTGAATTTGGAAATTTCACAAGCAATTTACAAGAATCAAGCCTAGGAACTATCAATCTCCAAATTGAATCTTTAATTAAGTGAATTTGGGCCTGCAATCGGTTGAATTTCAAGCTTGCAGAGTGCCATGGTGAATTTGGGGTGAAATTGGGAAAAAGCCTCAAATTTTATAGTTAATTTCATGAGGAATTCAACATGCAGGAGTCGAATTTCAGGTGTTGGGGTCGAAAGGATTGATACAGGGCCGAAATTGGCCATACGAAGCTTAATTACAGTGTCGAAGCATGTCGTGGTAGCCACTTGTCAACTGACGTGGTTGAGAGGTGACGTGTACTGCCACAGTGGCATAAATGGCAGAGGTGGCGGTCGACGTGGAGCTAGAGTGGCAGAGCCTACCCAGTTGGCGGAACGGTGAGTCGGACCCACAAAACCTTGTTGAGGGGGGTGTCATGTGGTTGAGTTTTGCGGCCCCTCCCTGCTGTGTTAACATTCAGTGGGGCAAGGGGAACAACAATGCAATGTGGATCGTTGATCAACGTCGGTGCCCTCCAATCATCAATCGTTGGACTGTAATGGCGTGCAACTTTGCGCGTCGAGGTATATGGGTACTGATGGGAACCGCCCATCCCTGCGACCCAATACAAAGGTGCCACATTGTAGCCAAGGACATATGGGGCCCGAAAACTAATAGGTGTGCACCATTGAAGGGAAAGAGATAAGGAGAAGGAAGAAGGAGGTAAGAGGTCGATAGGGCAGGTCCAAAGTGGCCGAGAGCTAACATGACATCCTTCTAGGGGTGCCAGGTGGACTTGGATGCCACATCAACATCCCAGTCAACATAAGGAAGCTAAAATTATCAAAAATCAATGAAAATTGTTGGAAAATTTTGGTGTTTTCCAAGTTATGTTTTTGTAGGGCATTTGTTAGGCCCTAAACAGTGTTTTTAAGACATCTAATTTTTTATACCATAGGTGTTGTAGGAACACATAGAGTCTTTGTATCTAAAATGGTAAAGCTCGGCAAGAGCTTTCTAACAGTGTAAACCATTCATCAAACAGAGTTAGTATGTGGGAGTTATAGGCCAAACAATGGAAGGTAAATTTTAAGACCCAGTTAACTTGCAAGGGCCATAATTTCCTGCTCCATAATCGAATTTGGGCATGGGAGCAGTCTATGGAAATATCTTGAGCCATAGAAAACAACCATGGAGTCAAAATATAAATCTGGGTGCATAAAATGCACAGGAGGGCATATAAGGCACTTGTAGCATTTAGGGCTAAAAATGTAATTTGGCCTTAAACTTTAGTAGGTTGTATCTAACAAACTAGAACCCTAATGAAGGTGAAACTGGGACAAATTGTCCAAAATATGATGATGAAGGAACCCATTTGGGCTCTTGCCAAAACTCCAAAGGATCAAGTGCAAAGATGCATGGGCATAGTTAAAAGTTGCACCTGGTTGAAGGGAGAACAAAAGGAATAAATGGGTATTGGTCAAATGACCATAAATTTTTGCTCATAACTCGTAATTGAACAAAGAAGCAGTCATTGGAAAGGTTTTGGACAAAGGAGTCCAAATGTCCACCCAGAAATTTGAACTGGTTTGTTAAATTCACAAGGAATCAAAAGAAATGATTATGATGCACTCATGGAACATAATTGTGCATAGTTTTTATAGATTTAATAAATTAATTAGTCTAACAAATCTTATTACCTACATATTTTGCAGAGTTAACAACAATTTGATCAGCACGGAGATCAAAGGAATGGAATATGCACAAAGAACCTACAACCATGAAGATGAGATCAAAGGGATGTATGTCGGTACAGGTAATGAGGGTACAAATTCAAATGGATATGGAGAAAGCAAGGAAGAAAGCATGAACTTGGTAGAGATCATAAAAAGTTTGCAAAAAGATGTCCAAAGTTATAAAACCGATAATGAGAGGCTTATGAAATCCAAGGAGAAGCAAGAATACTTCAACATCAAGTTGATGCAAAGCTTGGACAAAATAGAGAAGAAGATGGATAAGGAGACCAAGTTAACCAGATCAAGGAGTCACGGGTCTCATGATGAGAGAATAAAAACAAGAAGTGTTGGCAGGCATCACCATCACTCTCCAAGGCATTCAGCTAGAATAGCACACGGTAGTTCAAACCCATCCCCTATCAAGAAGCATAAGAAGAGGTATGGGGTGGATGAACTACAGGGAATATGAATAAGATAAAGCCTCATACCTTCGATGATGAGCACAAGAAGGATGAGGATGAAAAGACCTGGTTGTTGGGCATGAGGAAGTACTTTCAGTTACATAATTACTCTTCACATGCAGAGGGGAGAATTGTCATTTATCAACTCAAAGGAAAAACATTAACGTGGTGGGACCAGTTTGTGCAAGTGCAACACATTGATGAGAAAAATGTTACTTGGAGGGAATATAAAAGGTATTTTCAAAAGAAATACTTAACCAAATGTTACTATGATAAGAAAAGAAGGATTTTTTTGAACTCAAGCTTGGGAGTATGACCATAGATGAGTATGAAAGGAGATTCCTGGAGTTGTTGAAATATGTTTCTTTTATCAAGGATGAACAGGTTAAGATTTAGAGTTACTTGAGTGGAATGCCATCATTTATCGGTGATAAGATATAGTATGACGATCCCAAGACACCAAAGGAAACCACAAGGAGAGCTAAATGCCTCTATAATCAACATATAGGAAGACCAACTTTCCAAAAGGCTTGGGACGACAAGAAGAAAAGCAAGATGGAACAGAGGAAGAAGGGGACCAAGCCATCATTTTTAAAAAACAATACTCAAGGACACCCAACTTCTAAAGAGCCCATAATGGCAGAAACATTGGGGCAAAGACCAAGGAAAAAACCTATGAAATGTTGAGGTTGTGAGGGAGATCATATGTACATAGATTGCCCTTACATAGGTGAAAAAGTGAGGATTGTTCACAATGTACAACAAGATGATACAATGGAAGACATGGGCATAAATGTACCAAGGTCCACGCAGCCCTGGATAACAAGCAATTCAAGTTTCAGTCACGTATGATTGAAGTGGAAGATAAGATCAACAACCAACCCATTGCTATTTTAATTGATTTAGGAGCTAGTCATAATTATCTAGATCCTAAGTGTTGATGATTATAGCTGAGTGAGACATTATACAGGACACAAACCTGAGAGAGAGCCCCTGAGATGGGCGTGTGGTTCCTATCTAAGATAGAGTTGAGAAGAACTCCAGATGATTCTCATGTGTAACGCAGTGAGAAAGGAGATCTGTAGAGTTGGACGTGTCTATGGCTGAGCACAAGGTGAACGTGTGGATTCCCATAGAGCTAGGTGCATCGTCACGAGACAAAGATAAAGATGATGTATTAGACTCCTCTGAGCAGAGAGCTGAGATGATGAAATACAAATGACTCCCCTATGTAATGCAGTGGGAAATAAGATCTGTTGAGTGGACGAGCATAGGTGAACGTGATCCTAGTGGCTTAGCACTAGTGAGAGTGGTTCTTTTGTGTAATGCAGTGAGCCAGAGATATGGACATCCCTATGGATGCACCCCTAGTGGCTGAGCACCAGTGGGCGTATGAGATTCCTTGCTATATTGTTCAAGAGTTGTACCTGCCTGTAACCCTAATTGTAATGTAAAGGTCGGCCCCACCTTAATGTAATTGATAATTAATGTAAAAGATAATTAATCTGGTTAATATTAATTATATTATGAGATAGAGAAGTCGTCCTTGTTGTGCCACTAGACACTTTTGTTGACAAGTCAAGTCTAATATAAGTAAAGGTAAATTCCCCATCGAGGAATCATATCTTTTGTGTGATATTGGAAATTTCAGAGAGTACATCTTCTTGGGAAAAGTGCGCACCTCTCTTGGGCGCTAGTCTTCTGGGGTTTGTAAGCACCCTCATGTGTGCTAGGTGGTGAAGGTATTTCTCTCGAAGAATATAGCAAAGGATTTTGGCTGGGATTTCTTCCCTTGTTGAGAAGGGTTTCCCAGGATACTTCTTGTGTACTTGTGCATGGTGTTTCTTCTTGTGATCTTGGTTGCTACAAATTGTTTATGGTTTAAATAAAATGCAAAAATGGAATGAACTTCATGCTTAAACCTTGTATATTGAAAAATCAACATCGTATCAGAGCATAGGTCTTGAAGAACCCACTGCATAAACAACTTTCAACCATCCACTCTCTCTTCTGTAGAAATCGTACGACCCTCTTAGGGTTCCTAGAAAATTTGTACGACCTACTCTTCTGAGGGTTTTCAACACTGGCACTTGGACATTGGGGATAAAAATGGCATAGGTGTGTACGAACTCCTTCAATGCACCTCCAACAAGTCTCAAATTGTGATTCTGAGTATTTTGACTTTTTGGCCCTAGGGTTTCGCTAATTTCTGCAGAAAATTTCAGAATTGTGTTTCTGCAACTCCTTGAAGAAGCTATTAAGCTTACCAGAATTATCATATCCTTCAAAGGCTTATTGTTGGCAGTCATAAGTCCAACAAAACCTAAAAGTGCTAACTTAGCCTAGCCGTTAGGTTTTCTAGCCTAGTTGACAAGGGTTTGTGAAGAATCCAAAAATGAGCAAAATCACGATGGGAGGCAAGCTCGATGGCTCAAGCAAACTCAGTTCCGAGAAGACAAGACCTCGAAGAAATGAAGACATCAACATCTCAACACTCTCAGGTATGGTACCTACCAATGATAATACTTGGTTAATTGATAGTGGTGCCTCCAGGCACATGACCGGTCTTAGAGATCACCTAACACATTTCGTTGAGAAAGAGACACAACTACATGATGTCCTTGGAGATGATGCCATATATAATGTAAGAGGAGTTGGAACTTCTACCTTCCAACTAGATTCAAATATGAAGCTTCAATTAAAGGAAGTACTATATGTACCCAGAATGAAGAGGAACCTTGTCTCTATTTCTGCTTTGGAAGACAAAGGCTACAAGATTACTTTCTCAAAAGGAAGAGTTCTTGCATGGCACAAAGACTTGCATATAAGTTCTGCCAAAGTAACTGGTGTCCAATAAAACAACTTGTATAGATTAACCACCAAACCAATCCAAGCCTCGCTACATGACATTATCAGCTTGAGTGAGTTATGGCATAGAATACTTTCTCACATTCACTATAGATCTCTCCCAGCTCTAGGGAAAATGGTAATAGGTCTACCAGAAATACAGATTCAACACAAAGGTGTTTGCGAAGGTTGTGCCCTTGGAAGAAATGTTAAAGGATCCTTCTCATGCAGTGACAATAGATCCAAGGAAATCTTGGACTTGATACATTCAGATGTATGTGGATCAATGATTGTTGCATCTTTGAATGGGTACTTGTACTACATACTCTACCTAGATGGCCACTCCTGAAAAACTCAGATTTACTTTCTGAAGAACAAGGATGGAGTCCTTGCAAAATTTCAAGAATTCAAAGCTCAGGTTGAGAACCAGACCGGAAGAAAAATCAAAATATTAAGATCAGATAATGGAGGAGAATACACTTCAAAGAATTCAACAGTTTATGTATTGAAGCAGGGATCAAGAGGGAGTTCACAGTTCCTTAAAACCCTCAACAAAATGGGGTTGTTGAAAGGAAAAATAGAACTATCATTGAGGCAACCAAAGCAATGATACAGGATCAGAGTCTACCGATGACACTATGGGCATAAACATGTATGACAACAGTTTATGTTCAAAACAAGAGTCCTCATGAGATGTTGAAGAGCATTACTCCAGAAGAAGCCTTCACCAGAATGAAGCCTGAGATTGGACACTTCAGAATATTTGGATGTCCAGTATATTTTCATGTACCCAAAGAGAAGAGATCCAAGCTAGAACCTTCAGAAAGAAAGGGCACATTTGTAGGATATAGTGAATCCTCAAAATCATATTGAATCTACATCCCTGGTCAGAGACAAATTGAAATAAGCAGAGATGCTACAATTGAAGAAAAGAAGCTTTCCAAAGATCTAGAGAAGCTCAGGTGGAAATTAATAGTGAGACAATGCCTTCTCCCCCTTCAGGAGTTCAGAGGGAGACACATATTATTCCAGTTGATCTAGTCGTTCCAGTTGCTCTAAGCAACATACCCAGAGATATCACAGTCGGACATTAAAAGCCTACTTGGGCATGACAAACTCTACAAGAAGTAGAAGGACATAAAGTTCCTCAGGGAACAACCAAAGAGAGCAAGAGACCAAATAGATTCTCAAGCTACCTTTCAACCATTACCCACATCATTGACTCAGAGCCATCTTGTCATGGAGAAGCTTCAGGTGAACAAGTATGGCAAGATGCCATGAATGAAGAATACCAATCTATAATGAAAAATGATGTATGGGATGTTGTTCCAAGACCAGAGGGAAATTCTGTAGTGAATTCCAAATGGATTTATAAAATCAAGCATGCATCTGATGGAAGTATTGAAAAATACAAAGCAATATTTGTGGCGAGAGGGTTCTCACAAGTAGAGGGAGTTGAATATGACGATACTTTTTCTCCAGCAGCCCGATACACCTCCATCCGTTCTATCATTGCACTAGTTGCTTCCATGGGTTGGAAGCTACACCAGATGGATGTAAAGACAACTTTTCTCAATGGTGAAATTGAGGAAGAAGTTTATATCGAACAACTAAAAGGATTCATTGTACATAACAAAATATCTCATATATGCAGGTTAAAGAAATCCCTATATGGTCTAAAACAAGCAACATGTGCTTGGTACGAGAAAATGGATGGCTTTCTGATAAGCTTGGGGTTCAACAAAAGTGTTGTTGATCCAAACTTATGTTATCACATTGATGGTAATGAGTGTTTGATTTTGGTCCTATATATGGACGATCTTTTCCTCACCAGTTCAGAGAGACTCATTGTTGAATGCAAACAAGCATTGACTGCTAAATTTGAAAAGAAGGACTTGGGGCCGATGCAATACTTCTTGGGACTAGAAGTATGGAAAAATACAGATGAGATTTTCCTAAGTCAAGGAAAATATACTATGGAGATACTGAAAAAGTTCGACATGACAGAGTGCAAATCCATGCCCACTCCAATGGTAATGGATTTGAAGAAGATGAGTAATACTGATTCAGGAGATGTAGATCCACACTTATATCAACAGTTGATTGGATCACTGATGTATCTGGTTAACATTGGACCAAACATTTTCTATGCAGTAAATGTGCTTATCCAGTTTATGAGCCAACCGATACAGACACACTGGATAGCTGCAAAACATGTATTGAGATACTTACGAGGCACAATTAGTTATGGCCTAAGATATGCCTCTAGTGTAGACTTGAGACTGCAAGGATATACTGATGCAGATTGGGCAGGAAGCGCACTGGACCAAAAAAGCACCTCTGATTGTTTCTTCACTTTAGGATCTGCCATGGTTTCCTGGTGTAGAAGAAAACAAAGCTCTGTGGCATTGAGCACCGCAGAGGCAGAGTACATTGCATTGAGTGTAGTAGTCTGCGAAGCAGTGTGGCTTCGCAATCTTCTGACTGACTTGTTCGATTATGAGATGGATCCTACTACTATTAATTGTGATAACCGGAGTTGTATAAAGCTCTCCAAGAACCCTGTGTTTCATGACAGATCGAAACACATCGAGATAAAGTATCACTATATCATAGACATGGTGCAGAGGAAGTCAATATACATGTAGTATCTTCCAATTCATGAATAGATCGCAAATATCTTCACCAAACCACTTGCCAAGACAAAGTTTGATTATTTTCGTGAGAGACTTGGCCTGGTGGAGAATGTCTCCCTAGCTGAGAGGGAGTGTGGATGATTATAGCTGAGTGAGACATTATCTAGGACACAAACCTGAGAGAGATCCCTTGATATGGGTGTGTGGTTCCCATCTAAGACAGAGTTGGAACTTAGAGATGGCCTTCTCCTTACAGAGAGTTGAGAAGAACTCCAAATGATTCTCCTTTGTAATGTAGTGAGAAAGGAGATTTGCAGAGTTGGACGTGCCTATGGCTGAGCACAAGGTGAACATGTGAATTCCCATAGATCTAGGTGCATCGTCATGAGACAGAGATAAAGATGATGTATTAGCCTCCTCTGAGCAGAGATTTGAGATGTTGAACTCCAGATGACTCTCATGTGTAATGCAATGGGAAAGAAGATCTGTTGAGTGGACGTGCATGTGGACGAGCACAGGTTAACGTAATCCTAGTGGTTGAGCAATAGTGAGAGTGGTTCTTCTGTGTAATGCAATGAGCCAAAGATATGGACATCCTTGTGGATGTGCCCCTAATGGCTGAGCACTAGTGGGTGTATGAGATCTCTTGCTATATTGTTCAAGAGTCAGACATGCATGTAACCCCGATTGTAATGTAAAGGGTACAGGTCGGCCCCACCTTAATGTAATTGATAATTAATGTAAAAGATAATTAATCTGGTTAATATTAATTATATTATGAGATAGAGAGGTCGGCCTTGTTGTGCCAATAGACACTTTTGTTGACAGGTCAAGTCTAATATAAGTAAAGGTAAATTCCCCATTGAGGAATCATATATTTTGTGTGAGTTTGGAAATTTTAGCAAGTACATCTTCTTGGGAAAAGTGCACACCTCTCTTGGGCACTAGTCTTCTAGGGTCTGTAAGCACCCTCTTGTGTGCTAGGTGGTGAAGGTCTTTCTCTTGAAGAATATAACAAAGGATTTTGGTTGGGTTTTCTTCCCTTGTTGAGAAGGGTTTTCTAGGATACTTCCTGTGTACTTGTGCATGGTGTTTCTTCTTGTGATCTTGGTTGCTGCAAATTGTTTATGGTTTAAGTAAAATGTAAAAATGGAATTAACTCCGTGCTTAAACCTTGTCTATTGAAAAATCAACACTAAGATGGTGGAAAGATTTTAATTTCCAAGAAGCAAGCTTGGAAAACCTTGGTTGGTGTAGCTAGCTACAAGAGATAAAAGGAAAATTAATGAGGTGGTTAAGGCATGTCCAATGGACATGAATGG
>ML780276.1:353228-366126 GCA_009831015.1 Picea engelmannii
ATGGATACACCATTAAAATGGAAATATTATTTGCATTTGGTTGAGTTTGGTTATAACAATGGGTATCAATCATCTCTAAAGATTAGCCCATTTGAGGCACTTTAGGGTAGAAAAGTGCAACAAATCAGTGAGTTGGGACAACCCAGCAGACATAGCAGTGGTTGTGCTAGAATTACTCAGGGATATGGAAGAGAAGATGGTAAAAATAAAACATAATTTAAAGGTTGCCCAAGACATGTAGAAAATTTATGTTGATAAAGGCCCACCTCACAGGGAGTTTAAAGTAGGGGACCATGTGTTCTTGAAAGTGAAGGTCAAGCAAAGTTCCTTGAAGTTGGGGAATTGTTCGAAGCTTGCAGTGAGATATTGTGGACCATTTGAAATACTGGAGAGGATTGGTCCTATTGCATACATGCTTGCACTACCTGCATCGATGTGTATTCATAATATATTCCATGTATCTTTGTTGAAAAAGTATGTACCTGATGCTAATCATGTCTTTGATTGGAATGCAATTTAGGTGAAGCTAGAAGGTGACTTTCAAGTGCAACCGGTTTCCATATTGGACTGGAAGATCAAACAGCTCCAAAATCGATCCATATGGTTAGTAAAGGTCCAATGGACTTGGTACGGTCCCGAGGTTGCAACTTCGAAGCACGAGGATGCTATGCGGGCAAAGTACCCACATCTTTTTGAATATTTTTGAAGTTTTGATTGTACATGTGTATATAATGCACCGAGGACAGTGCATAAATAAGGGGGAGGAGAATGTAATATCCCTATGCCGAACCCTGATTGTAAATATAAATGTAATTATACATATAGGCTGGTGATCCAAGGTACTTTGGGACTAGAGTGCCTTTGTACATATGTATTTTGAGGCCACATTTCTTGCGTGGTTATTAGGTTGGAGAGCCTGGATATTAAAAGGCTAGTGAGCCTAACTTTGTAAAATGTAATCACACTCATATTTTTGATGAAAAATACATCATTGTTGAAGACCAACTAGACAAAAGAGTATGGGGGGGGCTAAAAATACACTAGAATTGGAAAGGGGGGATAAGAGTCTAAGAAAGGGACTAAGCTAAGGGGGCTTAAACCAAAAACGAGTATTTTATTAATATTCCTAAAGTTTAAAGTCTAAAGTATGAGATAATTCATTTTATCCTAAGTCTCTAAGGGGGAACGTATCACCATGTGGTGGGTTTGTGTGAGGCACCCATGTAATTCCCAACATGGAAAGTGTCAAGTTGGGAATATGCACATAAGTTTGGGAGACTTAGTTCATTTTCCTATCTTTCCATCATCATTCTCACCTCACCACATTGTTTTCATCTGTACCTTCATGCTGCCATGACCTGTACATGTACCTATACCATGGAAAAATTTGGAACTGGACTGAAGAGGTGGGTTGTCAGGCTCGTGGGATACTGAAGAAGCAGGTTGACAGGCCCGTGAGCATTCTCTCCAGGTGAGAGAACTGTTGGGAATTGATTTCCAAGGTGCCAAGCTGCAACTACATGGCTTTGAGAATTCCTTTCCAGCCTATTGTTGAAGCCTCTAAAGGAAAGTGGGGCAGTCGAAGGACTGTTGAGCAGAGAAGGGGCACACTTCCTAGGGTGGGACAATCATGTGGGGAATGAGGGAGTGTAGGTTGTCTGCTAGAGTTGGCACATGAGTCTGAGTTTTTATTGTTGTTTGAGAGACCTTAGCTTGGTTAGGATTCATTTACCCGGGTGGAGTTTATCCCCATCTCGAGGGTGACCCACTGTTGAGAGTTATGAGCAGTGCAATCTAAGGCTGGGAGGAACGTGGAAGGTATGCACGCAATTGGTGAATTTTTTTACCAAAGATAAGTGTCAATTATGTATATGGTTTATGTGTTGTGTTAATATTGATGCATTTTCTTTCATGGGTTTTTCCTGTATATGTTGTATTTTTATACTTCTTGTTATTCTACATAGTTTTGTGCATTTGCAGAGCTTTTTTAGTGAATTTAATGGTATCAGAGTTTGGAATTTTGGAGTGGCATTGCCCAGCTCAGGGTTGGGGATGCTACAAAGGAACGGTTTGGTTTTGTAATCTCCACATTGGAGTGATGGACTAGGTTGAAAAGGACTAGGTAAGTCCTAGGATGCTCAAGGAAAAATAAAGTGCCATACAAAGAGATCCGTCGTAAAACCAAAGACTTGGTCCAAGGCCAAAAAAGTTATTTTATCTTTGTGTTATCTCTATTTACCAACATGATACAAACTTCCTTACCGAGGGGGACCAACACTTATACTCCACCNGAGAGAGAGAGAGAGAGAGAGAGAGAGAGAGAGAGAGAGAGAGAGAGAGAGTCTTTGATCCAGGTGGATCTCGATGTCCATCCACCTTTTCCACTGAATCAACATTTCAAGCATATGGTTTTGATAAACCATGATATTCACTATTTTTATGGGGAATTGAATGTAATTTCATCTTCATTTGTTAATTACAGACATCATGTAATGATTTCCTAGTGGTCTTATGTACATGATTACAACATAGCGTTAATGCAATGGATCCCATTAGAACTATGCAATTAAGCACGCTTGAGCTAGAGTAGTACTAGGATGGGTGACCGCCCGGGAAGTCCTAGTATTTTACATGCCTATGACATTTTATAAACTTAGACTAATTTATCCCACATGCATCATGGGAATTGTTCTCCTCTCATTCTCTCATATATAATCGAGGTGAAGGAGGCCCTTTAAGCATGCAATGGAGTGTGATGTAAATCTTGTTGCGAATGAAGCGTATCCAACATCTCTTTCTCTTTAGAGATAAGCTACCCCATTCTGCTAGTTTGTGTTCTACATTGTTTTTCTATCTTATTCATTAATAGAAGTTGGGTTTCACTATATTTTTGTGTTCTCTGCTATATTTTTGTTTTTGTCTCGTTTCGTTCTTAGCATAATCTGGATCAGTCTCGTTGCTAAGGTGTTGTAGCATACAACAACCCCCCAAATTTTGCAAGTGATATAAATAAATTTGGGACCCTTCTTTCTTTTTCATTTCGAAAAGAAAAACTTTTAAATTTTCTTGAAATTTGCTATGATTTCGTTTGAGCATTATTCTCAGTTTTGATGTTATTGAAAATTTTATCATCTTCTTTGATCATGCTCTTGAGTTTGTTGAAGCTTCATCTAGATTTTAATGATATCTTCCTCCTAATTTATTTTCATTTTATAAGTGTTTCAATCAGGGATTTTGATTGCCAAGTCATTAAATGCTATTTATATTTATTAATTGATCAAAATCTCCTTGATTATTTTTCTCATATACACACCTTGGATAAGTTTTTTACTTGAGCTACAATATTTGATAAGCTACAATTTCTTGATTATATTGCCTATCTTGGTTTTCATTAACTTATTCGAATAATATTGATTATGGAATCCTAACTTACCTTCCCGAAAATTGAATTAAGTCCTTATCATAATTATAACAATCTCCATGGTCCAAAGCAAATACTTGACTAATTTTGTGGATTATTGTGCATTTTCTTGACATCGTAAGAAAAAATGAGTTTAATTGACAATTAAGGTCAGGGAATTTTCAAACTTCATACCAACAGGTGGCATTTCCCAAGGTATACTTACTCCTCTTCATGTATGGTACTGTGTTGTCTCACCTTCTTTACAAATTAATGCCTCACGACAAGTCCTGTATACGATGTATTTCCTTGATTTGAGATTTTTACCCAGGCATCGAGGGTTTCTCGCATACATGTGAGTGAAATCTTGTTATGTTTCCTTGAGAGTTTTCCGAGTTGTAGCAAACTTTTAGCATGGGTATGATATCTAGGGTTGAGCCTGGTAACGAGTTAATTCAAGCCAATGAGGAACATTACCCGACATTTCAAAGGGATGGATGGTTGGATTTCTTAAGAATGTTCAATGGACATAGCCTACAAGTTACCAGAGCCTTTGCTTTGAGTTTCGATGGTCAATCTACCAATATTGGATATTTCGAATTAAGTTTGAATGAGGAGAGAATTGCAGAGGCCACTAATTTGCCATTAAAAGGAGAATGTTGGTCCAAGACCAAAAGGGTAAAATATATTCCCTGGTTTGAAATCTTAATCTCAACCAAATGAAAATATGATTATAAAGGTATGCCTCTCACCCTGGTTAGGAAGAAATGGCATTTTCTATTAGGTATAATCAAGAGTTATGTAACATGTGAAGGTCGTTATAGTGTCTACTTTATATATCACTTTCGACCGCTGATGGTTTTCATGGGATGCGAATTAAATATGCCATTCTTCTTACTCAAAAGTGTTTCAAAAATGGCTCGTTTCTATCAGAGAGATCATCTCAGTTATGAAAGAAATATTTTTCATCATGTTTTAATCAAGATTTTAGTTGAGTTTCAATTGAAGCAAAATAATGATTTTGGGGAAGAATTTGTTGAAATAAATCATTTTCTGGAAAACTCACAGTCAATTTTACATGGTATGGAATTTGGGTTTGAGTCTTCAAATATCGTAGATGAATATGGTCCTTATCACCCATAGATTTCAAACTCCCAACCAAATACAACAAGGGTTACATGCAATCAGGTAATGAGAACAAATTCTAAGCCATAATCAATAGCTTTTGAATAAATTGAACAAGATTCGTTTGAAGCATCAGAGCAGACTGTAGCTTCCTCTCTTGCATCTGAATGTCAAGAAGGAGTAAAGAACCATGTTAATAGTAAAATAAATATTTCTAAGGAATCAATCGATTTCAAGAATAAATGACAAGGGAGAAAGTTTTCTAGGCGCCTCATAAATAAATCTAGAAAAATCACCAATGGCAGTTCTCCTATTCAGATAGAAGATGAAGATTTAGAAAAAACCCAAGAGTTCCCTTCTCATAAGATTGATTCCTTGCATTCCACGAAAGAACCATTAGAAAAGGCTGTTGAAAAGGCTATACAAGGAAAACCCAAAATTGACCCAGGACTGGAAACTTCCTTTTGGAAGGAAAATTGTTTTTCAGTGGTCCCCGTTTTACAAGCAAACTTAGTCGACTTGGAGTTGGAAAATCAGTTACTCAGAACAAAAAATAAATCAATGGTTGAAGATCAAAGGAGGCAAGCTTCATTTTCAAAGCATGATAAGAAAGAGGATTCAATTACAATTAACTCTCCACGAGTTAATATTTTTGTAAACTCGGAATTTAAAAGTTCCACCTCATAGTGCTTAATATCTAGTTTTAATTTTACCGGTACAAATTTACTATTTGGTTTATTTCATTTCTAGAAAGAGTAGTTACAAGATTTTAAATTATGTAGCCACTCTAATTTTGGTTTTGTGTTTTATTATTATTATTATTTTCAGGTATGAAATGGATGAGTTGGATGAATATTGGATATGGAATATCATAATTCCAAGCATAATTTCAAGAAAAGCAACAATTAGTTATTTAAAGAAAACTTAGCATTTTTTTATTATGTAGTTTTGGTTTTGGGAATTAAAACATTTTCATAATTTCCCATTCCTTATTTTGAAGAAGATAACTACTTTTAGTTATAGAATGTAGTTACATTTTTGATAAAACTCTTTTCATATAAAAGAGAGAGAAACAACGATAGAAAGGGTTCAGTTTTTGGGATAACAATCAAATTTATGCACTATTGTAGAAGTTTTCTCTTTCAAACTTACACTGGATCATTTTGGCTTTGAATATTAATACAAATAATACAAGCATCAGAATTCATTACTATTACTGATATCTGAGCGTTTATTTTTAAAATCAAAGTCTTACCTAAATGATGTGTTACTTAAATTATAATTGATTTGATTGATTACTATTAATGAATTGAATTGATTCATTTTTACTTTACACATTATTTTAGTATTGTATTGTATATGAGTATTGTTTTGATTAAGGATCCGTGTTAACTACTTAGATAGATTTTTAAATTCATTCACAATTATTAATAATAAAATATGTGTTTAGAAGATCTATATCTTTTAAATATTGGTTATCTTACTCAATTCATATACAACTAGAATTATACCCGGGTATTAGATTAATTTATTAAATTAGTTTTTAGTTGGTAAATTATATTTTTTCTTCAGTTTTCATTTCATTTCAAATATTGTTTTTAAAAGAAAAACAAAATCTCCTTTCGTAAGAGTAACTCATAAGCTAATTAGAATTAGTTATTTTCTTTACAAATAGTTCTAAATTTGTATATATTTAGAATTTAGTTTTGTCATTTGATTAGAAATAAAAACATTTCGGTCCATTAGCAAGTGTATATATTTCTTTTAGATTTAGTTTTTTGTAATTTAGGATAGTTAAACATAACTGGACCTCAGTGAGAATCACCATTTACAATAGATAAGGGTCTAATCAAGAACCTAATTAGGTGAATTCTTAAATGTTGAATATGGTCATATTTGGCCATCAACATAAGGCAAGAAGGAAAGGGATAAAAGAGATGATTATGTTTAAGTGCTTAAGGCAAGAAGGAAAGGGAGAAAAGGAGGATAAAACAAGCCTTGACTGCCATAATTCAAAATTTACAAAAATACTTGAGTTTGAACATTTTGTTTAGTCTAACATGAGCATGGCCTCGCCTTTTAGCCCTTGGACATGGAGAATTGAAATATTTCTAGATGTCCATGTGTCCTTATGTCCACATATGCAATCTTTGTGTATTTTTTATGATTGGTTTTTACTACCCTATATTTATAATATTGATTAGTTGTAAATATATATTGGAAATGGTCTCATGTGATCAAAGTCGACTTGTGTTGCATGTAACAAATTAGTCAATGTTTTGGAGAGTGAAATAAGGATCATGGGAGCATGGTGGGCTAGCTCAAGTGGTTGAGTGATTTGAGATTCATGCAAGAGGTCTTGGGGTTGATTCCTCGAGCTCATTGCCTTTATTGCATGTCTCACTTGATATCCCTACCAATTCAAGTGTTGTAATTAACAATAATGGATTTGAATTGGATACCATTCGCGAAAGTGAGGAAGTGCTTGAGAGTTTCCCCATGAAATTTCCCTTGGAACAAAAAAAAAGAAACAAGGATGATGGGAAATTAATGTAAAGTTAGTGGAAAGTTAGTTGGAAGTGTCCCTCTTATCTCTAAAGGGACACAATGAGATTATGAAATGATGGTTCGTATAATGGCTAAGTGTTTTGTTGGAGTTGATAGTGTTGATGTTGTTTGTTGTTAGTTGTTATGTTGTTGTAGCGATGGCTAAGATGAGAGATTGTGGACAAAACCATAACTCTATGCTTCTTGTAATAGATATGAGATGGAAAAGAGATGGAGATCATGTTGAGGAGTGAATTTTCTCCCAATGCTCGGGTTCCCACTATAAATAGTTGTATTTATGTGATGTTTGTGCTTGTTTTTGTTGTGGTTTGGTTGAAGATTTTGTTGAGTTTAAGCTAAATTTAGATGACAAGTTATAAGTCTAACAACTCAACATATTAGAAAAAATAAATAAAATAAAAATGGAGTAATATTTATCTAGATTTGAGAGTGTTTGTTTATAGGTGAGGATGGGTCTTGCAAGCATTTCCCTTGATCCCCTCTCTTCTCATCCACCCACGTTTTGAATTGTGTCCCCACTTATCTTTCTCATAAAATATTGTATCCTTCAAAATGACCATGTCACCCTAAACCTTCGTTGGGATGGCATTGTCAATGCCTTGATCTATATACATCAGGTGAAGCAGGTTGTCGATATCCATCGTATCTATGTGTAGATTCTCCTTCAAATCCTTAGCCATTTTCTCTAATTCATTTGCATCGTCCTTTTGGACCTTACACAAGATTCCAAGTTTGAGTTCAATGTTTTAGAGGACCATGAAAGCTTGGTCCTAGTTTCCCCTCTCCCTCTCTAAATTGTTGATGCTAGATTCTATTACCTTCTCCATTGTTAATAGACACGACCCAAAAATGTTCCACGAAGTTTTGTTTTCACACTAGGGAGGCACTATCATTTGTAGCTATTCTCAATCTCATGCCTCTACCCTTAATTGACATGGAATGAAGAATGAGAGATCCACAATATGAATGAGCTTGATGTAGAAGGTGGGACAATGACATTGTCTTGAGGCGAAAACCACCTCCTCAAAGTATGAATCATTCCTCTCCCCTTACGATGGATTAAATCAAAGCTCCTAGAGATTGTAAATTTGTTTACATCATCATTTCCATGTTTAATCATAATTACTCCAGGGTTGAGGAGTTAATGATTTGAACTAAACTATCTATTAACCTTTAGTTTCTTTGTCTTGGATCTCTATTCTAGAGGAAACCATTTACTTCTCATGGCCATTGCTTGGTTAGCCAACTAGTGGACAGTCTTATTTGTCAATCTTTAGGAATGACTAAAGCTAATGTCTCAACTTTCAATGACTTGCTTGACACGTGCAATCTTGCCCCTAATGAACCGTTCTAAGCTTATTGCCTTCCTATTAAGGATATTGATTAGACATTTTTAACCTCCTTTGATTTCAATGAACTCAAGCACCTACTTACATTTTAGAAGAGTTACCGCCCAAAATAATTATTTTTGAATTCATGATCACTTCATACTTTTTGTGTCTTAGTGGCAAATTGGGTGGTAAAATTTCCTTTTTTTTGTTTGATAGCAAACTTACAAGCGGAGAAGTGTCGACATTGGTGATCCTACTAACATCCATGATGTCATTATTGCGACCAAAGAAACTACCAAATCTACGACCAAAGTAGCAATCACAATTATGATAATTGAACGCCTAAATCAATGTCGATGATAACATATAAATTAATCATTATTATTATGTCTAGTTTTACATCCCCAATAACGTTGATCAAAAAACTTAATGCAATTGGAATAACATATGTAGTAACATCTGATAATAACCAACAAATGGATATCAATTGCAACCATATTAATGTTTGAATAGAGTTTATTGTTTGGTCATGTTTAGAGAAAAACATATATAAATAATAAGTATCAATCACCTAAATCTCATTAAAATAAAATAACAAAATGAAAAAAATAATGATTTTGAAAATAAATTAAATAATGAAATCAAGAATGCATTAAATTATGGAATTTGTGCGAGAGAGACGAAACACATATTTAAAGAATATGATTAATATGTAATATTACATAATGGTAACTGGATAGATTCATTAATGAAAATTATATGAGAGTGTATGTGTGACAAAATACATATTTATATAATATCATTAATGATTAATGATGTAAGGGCACCTAATGTAGAATACATATTTATATAATATCATTAATGATGTAATGACACCTAATGTAGAGAAATTCATGATCACTCTAAATTTGATCATCATCCTCATCATCTTTATTAGTCCATGCCGTAGGTATAGAGGGACTATAGCGATCGAAAAATCGTTGACCTGAAATTAGCTTGTGTGTAGACCAATTTTTTTTCCCTATTGTCTATTGTTGGAACAAGGGAAGTGAAAACATCAATTTTTATATAATAAAAAGTATCATGTTTGTTAAGATCTGATTGGACAAAGGATTGGAGGTCTTATTGCCGCCTTCGCTATTCCCAATGTAAAATATGTTTGCATTTCCAAAGTATTTGGTAGTATATGGTCTTTTTTGAATCATAAATTTTGTTATGCATTCGTCGAAGGTGGATTAATGCTACCATTAATTCGAATGTTTGGTTTAGCATTTTATGCTAGGTAAATTTATGGCAATGTTTGATATGATGGCATATCCAAAGTTTGTCTTTGCAATACATTCTCTGGTGTTTGAACTATTGTTACAAAAAATATATGAATTTATTTGGGATACGTCACATACCTGCCACATTGAATTTTTTTCTTAAATGTTTACAGTGCATTTCTGACAGACTTAAATGTTTACCTAACAGGCTTGGTAGTGTTGAATGGTTACTTAACAGGCTTGTTACAAGACATTTTCTTCCGTTTTTAAAATTTATATGCTCCAGCAGCATTGCTGGTTCACTGGTCCATGCTTGCTTTTTTCATGGCACTGATTTCTTATTTGCATGTTCTCGTTGTTCTTGCTTGCCTGTTCGTGTTGTTGCAGTTTGCACATTTGGGTTTCTGCAGTCGCGATTGGAAGAGCCTCGTTCTTGGGGGGTGGTTGTTGCTTGTTCCTTTCTTCGCTGTATGTTGTTTATTGTTGCTTGATTCAACTTTGCAAGGTTCCGGTCCTGCGCCTGCACTTGGGCCTTTTGGTGCTTCTTGGCTGGGTTCTTATTTGGTGCTTTTTTCTTGTTTGCCCAGGGTTTGCAATGTTGGGATGCTGTATCTGCGGTTGGATCTTTGGTTACATTTTTTTGCACTTCGGTTTGCATAGAATACTATTAAGATAAAATAACAGACTAAAGAATTGCAGGCGATGTAAATTTCATCTTTTACGCGTTGAAACCGAGTTTGTTGGCCTCAAAATATATTTCATAGCTGCCGATGCGTTTTCTATGGATTCTGTGTTACTATGGTTTCATAGTTATGAGAGTGCCTTTTGTTGTGTGGGAGATATAGTTGTTCTCTGCCTTTTACTTTCCTGTTGTAAACTGCATTTGACTCTAGTTTGTCACGTTTCTGTGGTCATTCTGAGCGACTGTCGTTCGGTTACATACTTAGCCAATTTTATGGACACGGCTTCGCGAATAGGTTCTATCGAACTATGACATGTCATGTTTGGTGTATACATTAGCTTTCTGAATTAGTTTTCTTTAAAAGAAGGCCTCCTGGACATAAGAGAATGCAATTTATGAAATTATAGGTTTCCTAGACAACATAGGTTAATGATCACGACTTCTGGGGGTGGCGGGCTGAAAATTGGGCTTATTAAGCTAAAATAACAGAGTAAAGAACTGCAGACGATGTTAATTGCATCTGTTACACTTTGAAGCAGATTTTGTCGAGCTCAAAATATATTTCATAGCTGCCAATGTTTTTTCCATGGATTCTGTGTTACTACGGTTTCATAGTTATGAAATTGTCTTTTGTTGTGTGGGAGATATAGTTGTTCTCTCCCTTTAACTTTCATGTTGTAAACTACGTTTGACTCTAGTTTCTCGCGCTTCTGTGGTCATTCCAAGCGACTGCAGTTCAGTTGCATACTATGACAGGTCGTGTGTGGTGTATACATTAGCTTTCCTGAATTAGTTTTCTTTAAAAAAAAGCCTCCTGGACAGAAGAGAATGCAATTTATGAAATTATAGGTTTCCTGGATAGCACAGGTTAATGATCGCGGGTGCTCGGGGTGGCGGGCTGAAAATTGGGCTTCTGTTGTTCCATGCCTTGCAAATAGCATGAAGAGTTCCACGATCATTCCAACCGGTCGTCATTCGGTTGCATACTTAGCCAGTTTTATGGACGCATCTTGGCAGATAGGTGGTATCGAACTATGGTGTGTACATTAGCATTTCCGGATTAGTTTTCTTTAAAGGAAGGGCTCCTCGATAGAAGACATTGAAATTTATCAAATTATAGGTTTCCTGGACAACATGAATTAAACATAGGAAATATGTAATTTTATAAAGTAGATATATAAAACATGCATGGAGCTCTCATCCCATACTTAGCCAGTTTTTGCATCGCGGGTTCTCGGGGTGGGCGGCTGAAAATTGACAATCAGAGATTTCCCTGATATACAAATTGACCATTGGACTTGCTGACTATTTGAATTTGAAGGCTGTCATGTCCAAAAAAATTAGCATTGTCGAAATAGTTTACTTTACGTACGTCGTTTTACATACCCTGGTGGACAAAAAAACACACAAAAAAATAGTAAGCATTTTTTGGATCGCGGGTTCTCAGGGTGGCAGGCTCTAACTTCGGTCATTGTTGTTTCGTGTCCTACAAATAGCACAGATAGTTCTGCGATATACAAATAAACAATCGGACTTGCAGACTAATTGAATTTCAAGGGCTCATGTGCAAACAAAATAACATTCTCGAATTACTCTTCTTTACGTATGTTCTACATACACTCATCGACAAAAACAAAAAAATAGTAGTAACGTCTGTTACATAGGGCTCCATCCTTGCTACATTCAACGCTTCCCAATACACATTAAATATGCTTTCAAAAGTCAGAACCGACCAGACAGGTTCGAAAAGATGGGCTTTAATAACTGGAAAGCTCGAGGACATTTCCCATTAAAATAAATAGACAGGCTAATATTCAACCCTTCCTTGTTTTTGATTTTGAACAGGCAGGGAAAGCTGAAGACTCAAACGCAACGTAGTTCCGCGGTTATTAGATACTCAATTCGCATTCTCGCTATGGCTTCTGCCAATGAGTTTTTTATCATATATGACCTTCCTTCTAGGTTGTCAGATGTTTTTTCCCCTTTACTCAAATAATAAAAATGTCATTGAATTTGAAGAACATTGAGTACTAAAGTGCCTTAACTATGAAAGTGCCTTTTTGCTTGCATTTTGAATTTGCGATTTTTTTTTTTGCTTCTACAGTTTTAGTTTTCTTAAAAGCTTCAACATAGTTCACGAACGTGTCGCCCACATAGGGCTTGATGTCATGTCCCTCTTTAATATTGTGCATTTCAAAATGATGGGCTTTAATAACTAAAAATCTCGAGGACATTTCCCATTAAAATGAATATACAGGCGAATATTATGGGATTTGGTAATTTCTTTTTGCCTGCATTTTGAATTTGCGAAAATAGTTTTTTTTTTTTTAACGTGTCGCCCATAGAGGCCTTCACGTCATGTCCCTCTTTAATATTGTGCATTTAGAAATGATGAGTTTTAATAACTGGAAAGCTCGAGGACATCTGCCATTAAAATGAATAGACAACCGAATATTATGGGATCTGGTAATTTCTTTTTGCCTGCATTTTGAATTTGCGAAAATACTTTTTTTTTTTTTTTTTTTTT
>ML780276.1:366209-384678 GCA_009831015.1 Picea engelmannii
TTTAATACATGATGTTAGTCACTATTCAACGTACATATTCAAAAAGATTGGCATTAATAATTGAAAATATCGAGAACAACTGTCATTAAAACAAATCAACACAAAATGTACGGAAGACCATCTAGCCTTGCTTTTAAATACTTATTGCCATTTCTCTCTATCATCAAAGAGTTGCGCTTTAGGGTGCCTTCGTTCTAATGTTCCTGGTCATGGACATGTAAGACAAATTAGAGGTGCGATTGAGGGGCAGATGAAAGAAGAGAGATTGGTTTTGATGTGACGTGAGATTTCAGTAAAAAAAAAACTCTGTTATACAAGAGAAACTCAGAGAGGACGAAAAAAAAAGAACAAGTATGTTCTGGTTGGTGTTCTCCCTGTGTTCGATGCTTTGGTTGGTTGAAAAGGCTACCTGGAGATTTGTTTGTTGAACTTCTTTGTTTTCTTGTTGGAATTGTAATGGATTTTTAGGTCACCTGCAAGATAGTTCTTCGTTTAAGTATATAGCTTCTTCCAACAACACAAATTTGGCCACTGTATCGAATTGTAGAGATCACACAAGTATTTGTCTTCCTCGAGGCTGGTAACAGAATCTGTATGGGTGGATAAAACGACATATTATCACTACAAGAATTTCTATTTCATAGTTTGATGACCTGCATGTGGCTCTGGTAGCCAACTTGATAGAAAGCCATGTTCTTTGTCAAAGTTTGTTCGATTTCCTCTGGATGTAGTTGCAGAGTCCACATATTTGGTGTCACCTCCGAACATTCCAGACCTTTCTGTGGGCCGCGATACCTCCCCCGCTATGAGGAAAGATATATTCTGATGCCATCTACAACATTTGATACACTTTCCAGACCTGTGCTGGTGCATTTTGTAGCATTTGATGCACTTTCCACACCTCAGCTACCCGAAGAAGTTATGTACCTCAACAGATTTTCATTTTGCATATGGGTTGGATGTTTCTTCCAATTTATTGTAATAAAGCAAAGAAGTTCCACATACAAATCCTCAGGCAGGCTTCTCAACCAAACAGACGATCAAATACAAGGAGAATACTAGTCACTATATACTTGAATTTGTTTCCCCTGCCTTACCTGTTGTGACATAAAACGACTATGTTCACTTTGAAATCGGCCTTAATCGCATTTATAAGTTGTCTCGGATGTGAATGCTCAGGAACATTGCAAAGAAAACACCTTAAACCCCAACTTTTCGATGGCAGAAGGAAATTAATACTTGACAAAGAATGGAATGTTGAATAAGAAACCATTGCAAACAGACCATATCTGGAAGAAACAAGGTATTCAAAAAACTGGGATAGATGTACTTCGTAGCACCGATTAAGTACAAAATCCAAAATTGATATTCGACTCGTTTTTTACGAATAAAGAGTTTGAACGTCAAGAAAAGTGTGAAGAAGCTTTGTCAATGTACATATCTTTAATTGGTCGACGCCAGGCGAAATCACAATCGTTGTCGCAAATAGCCTCAACTATATTTTGTAACACATCTTATTTGAATATAGAATAATTTCGATTTATTTCTTAATAGTAATTTTCAATTTCTGGTATTTGTTTTAATTGTATTTTGTACCTTCTTCTCCTGTGTCGTTAAACATGAAGGACAAGATTTTGTTTCTGCTGCTCACTACTTCAATCTAAATAAAACCGGGTCTGTTCTTTCTTTACATTTTACATTTAAAAATACTTTTTCATAGGCCATACTTATGTGGCGTCGGCTCTGTATTTAAAGAAAGAAATTGGAGGACCCGTTCTTCTCCCATTCTTCGGGTTTCGTAAATAGAATGAATTCATGAGTTACAACAAGGCAACTGAATTGTTGATGCAATGTTCCTGTGAAGTATGTTGGATATATTGCAGCTTGTTCTATTTGATAATATCCGTGCATATATACTAATATCAGTACTATTGGAAAAAATACAGAAAACTTCCTCTTCGACAAAGCTTAGGCGATTATGTTTGGGTTTGCGGTATTAAACAAATATGTCCATTGTTCTGTCATATACATCTTGCAGCCTAGAAACTTCCGTAGTTTGCAATTTATGCTTTAATTACTTAAAGTCACAACAAAGTTTGATTGCCTTTAATTTAATTTAGATATTGATGTTTATGGAGAGCCGTCGTTTGTTGATGTCATTGCAACGAATACAAGATGAATAGATGATAAGGAATTTATCTCGTTGAGACCACAATGCAAATTCATGTTTCTTGTTGTGCTATGTACATCTTGCAGTCAAAATTTTCCTGGTTTCAACGAAATTTGCGACCCGAAGAGCATCTTGCAAATTGGGAGATCATTTGCATTTGAAACAGAAACAATCCATTAATATATATTAGTATAAATACTATTCAGATAAATAAGAAAACTTTCTCCATTGATAGATACTGGTATGAATACTATTGAAATAGATATCAAAACTTCGCCTTGGACAATACTTAGCCAGTTATCTGGACACTAGGCCCCGGGTTCACAGTATCCAACACCTATGTCCCCTGTTTCGTCATATACATGTTGCAGGCAAAGAACTTCAGTGATGTGCACTTAATGCTTTTACTAGTGAGAAGCCAATAGAGGTTCGAAAACATTGTCATTAATAAACGGAAAAAAAGGTTTTCTCGACTCTCAAATACTTATCTCTTTTCCCATTTTGCTTTTCCCGTCCATTATGGCTTTCTATTTTTATACTTAGTCATCTTTATATGTATGGTGGGCTGACATGTCTTCATCTCCATCTATATCGTCGCAATACAGATCCGATCGACCGTTGTTCCATTCCATACTTAGCCAATTTTATGCCCGCCGCTGTGGGGTCGACGCTTGCG
This sequence comes from Picea engelmannii, assembly GCA_009831015.1. Classification (NCBI taxonomy): domain Eukaryota; kingdom Viridiplantae; phylum Streptophyta; class Pinopsida; order Pinales; family Pinaceae; genus Picea; species Picea engelmannii. The sequence continues at coordinate 369,056 of ML780276.1, forward strand.
AGCCTAGCTGCTTATCGTTCCACTATATACATCTTGCACTGAAAACATATGTGATCTACAATTCTACCATGGGTTCCTCGTATACATTAACTTCATTCAAAGTATCTGTTGCTGATTTGCATCCCTAGCAACTTCACGTCCTTCCTGACATACATTAACAATGGTCTTACCAGTGACAAGTGGACACAGTGGTACGAAAGATACTTATGTGATCTGCAATTCATGCCTTAACATCTCCATCTATATCCTCGCACGACGGATACGACCGATCACTGTTCCTTTTCATACTTAGCCAATTTTATGCCCGCTATTGCGGGGATGGCGCTTGCGAAATGAGCTGCTTATCGTTTCGCTATATACATCTTGCACTCAAAACATCCGTGATCTACAATTCCACCACGGGTTCCTTGTATACATTAAGTTCATTCAAAGTATCTGTCGCTGCTTTCCATCCCCAACAACTTCGCATCCTTCCTGATATACATCAACAATGATCTTACTAGTGGCAAGTGGACACAGTAGTATGAAAGATACTTCCGTGATTTGCACTTTATGCGTTAACTAGTGAGAACTCAACAGGGATTCCCAAGCATTTGCATTAATAAGCAAACACTAGATGTTCTTCTGCGAGATGCTTGGCTCTTTTTCCCTTCTCTTCTTCCCGTGTATTATCTAGACTTCCACTGCGAACTTCTCTATCCTTTTTCCCTTATATTCTTCCCGTGTATTATGGGACTATAAAATATGGACATGATATTTTATAGAACATGTACAAATTCCGCATTCCATACCTAGCGACATTTTGGATCGTGAGTTCTCGGCCGGGCAGTCGGGCTCAAAATTGGGCCTCCATTGTTCCGTGCCCTACAAATAGCACCCCGAGTTCCGTGATATACAAATTGACAAGCACACTTGTGGACTCGCTAACTCAACATTGCACTTCTATTGTTTTGTGTCGTCCAAACAACGCTCCCAGTTCCGTGAATAGAAATTGACACATGGAGTGCAGGACTGGCGGGGTGGATATTGACATTGTTTATGGATGCTAATCCCTATGAAGTATCTAACAGTATCTAAATAATTATTTTAGTTTTTATTTTTTCCCTGTATAACAGTATCTAAAAAATTATTTTGAATACTAAGATAACTCTTAGTAGTGACAATTGGACACAAAGGTATGAATCAGTTGGGATTGCACTCTCCGTAATATACAAATTGACTACCGAATTCCAACATCGTCCGCTCTTCCATGTTACAGATTATGCATTCCAATGTTTGGAGCGATACAATTAGAAGGTTTGGGCCTCGCCTCCTTTGCAAACACTTTCTCAGCCTGTTTTGGATCCTCCTGTTTCCCTGTTCATGAAATATGCAACTCCAGCGTTGGCAAGTTGACATATGTTTATCTCCATCTATATAATCAGACAATGAATCCGACCGACTGTTGTTTCGTTCGATATGTTTCTCCATTATATACATCTTCCACTCTAAATTTCCATGATCTACAATTCCACTGCTAACTACTCCGTTATTTTTCCCTTTTTTTTCTTCCTGTGTATTATGGAGCTATAAAGTATGGACATGATATCTTATAGAGCATGTACTAATTCCAATGATATTTTATAGAGCATGTACAAATTCCGCATTCGATATCTAGCAACATTTTGGATCACGGGTTCTCGGGCGGTTGGGCTCAAACTTGGACCTCCATTGTTCCGTGGCCTACAAATAGCACCCACAGTTCCGCGATATACAAATTGACAAGCGAACCTGCAGAGTGGCTGACTCAACATTGCACTTCCATTGTTTCGTGTCCTCCAAACAACGCTCACAGTTATGCGATATACAAATTGACACACAGAATGCAGGACTGGCGGGGTGGAGATTGCCATTGTTTACGGATGCTAGTCCCTATGAACTATCTAACAATATCTAAAAAATTATTTTGAATACTAAATTAGCTCTTAATATTGACAACTGGACACAGAGGTACGAAACAGTTGGGATTGCACTCTCCGCAATATACAAATTGACTAACGGATTCCGACATCGTCCGCTCTTCCATGTTACAAATTATGCATTCAAATGTTCGAAGCGATACAATCAGAAGGTCCGAGCCTTGCCTCCTTTGCAGACACCTTCTCACCCTGTTTTGGATTCTCCTGTTTCTGGGTTCATGAAATCTACAATTCCAGCATGGTCACTCTACCACTACTCACAAATGTTTCAAAGTATCTCTCACTGCCTCCCATCCCCACTAACTTCCTATGCTTCCGGCTGTCCTACTATATCCTCTTCGTTGTTACACGTATTGCACTCAAAAATTTCCGAGACATACAATTTGACCCTCGCCCCCTCATCCTCAACGCTTGTACGTTGCAACCCTATTTTGTAGCTGTCTTTTTTCCCTTGCCCGCAACCTTCATACTTTATTACTATGTGATTAGAAACCTTTCATGCTAACAGCTAACCATGTAGAAACCGTCAACATTGTCATTAATGGCCGAAAACCTCAAGGAGATCTCCCATGATTATGCATTAAACCAAGATGTGCAGAGAGTTATTTTGTCCTTTCCGATTGTTCATCTCCAACACGCGTCCTCATATTGGGCCGCTCAAGAAATCTACAATACTTAATCGCTCATTGCAATATCAAACGTGTTGGCATTTCTATGTATGCAATTAGTATTGTTTAATGTTAACAACGCATCATGCAACAACCGTCCAAATTTTCATTAATCAACGAAAGTCTCGAGGACATTTCCCATTCACACGCTTTCAACCAAAATTTGCGCATGGTTATATTATCCCTTCCAACTTTTCATTTCATTCATCGACTGGAACAAATAAACGTTCTTGTAGACTTTGGCACCAGGTCGACAACAATTTTGTGGAGATACAGTAAATATGTTCGCACAAGAGGACCAGAGCTTTCAGTGGTCCAGGGAATACTTTTACTATTCATCCTGTTCCGCCCAAAAAAAAGTGATTTGGACCTCTGGAATCGCTCATGCAGGCTGCGTTCCTGAGGTTTTTGACTCTAAGGAGGTGGTCTCTTGGTGCGCCGAAAAATATATTCCAGGCCAAAGAATTATTCCACTGCGCGACCATTCTCCTATTTCTTTGTTGCCTTGGATCTTTTGCGAGATGTTGAAATTTCCTGATCTAGGTGGATATCGGTGGCCACCCACCTTTTCCGACTGGCTCAAAACAATTTTCTGGCAATTTTGACAATTTACTATTTTTAGCAGTTTTTAACTTCCGGGGCCATTTTGAGGGCCCAAATGAAGGTTTTTCGAGATCGAGGTTCTCATTGATATCTGAAGGCATGATTGAGCCCCCAAAATGAATCTCCTCGAAAATACCTTTCCAACAAGCTATCACACGCCTAAAACATAGATCGTATGCAAAAGTTACTACCCCAGGAAGTTAATGTACTCACTTACCCAAACGGGGCCCACATGACTTTTGGCGCTTCATCTCCTAGGGTTAGGTTTTTGGATGTCTAGGGTTTTTGGCATTCCTATTTATTGTAAAAATTCCTTCAAAACCTCATTGTAACCATCTTCTTGCGAATGTGAGTAGCCGTCACATCTCTTCTCAGAGATAAGTTGCCACCATTCTAGCGAGTCTTTCACTCTGTATTTTTACAGTCTCTATACATTTATTTCATTAATAGAAATCGTGTATTACTGTATATCTGTGTCTATGGTTGCATCTCTAATACATTTATGTTATATTATTGAATATCTGTGATATCTCTGTGCATTTATTTATTATATCTCCACTCGCATTTCGTGCCGAAAATAATCCGGATCAGTGGTATCAGAGCAGGCTGGTCATGATCCTTTTTTCAGTGCATGTCCCCGATGAGGTTCGAGTATAGTAAGTTGGGTCTCGATCTTGTCTCTCTTGAAGACAATCGCTCTTTCACACCCAAGAAACCCTCAGTGGCGGAAGAAAAGAAAAACGACGGAGCAGACGATCCTATCAATCTATTGCTTGAGCAAGCTCTCACGTGACAGAGGGACGAAATGATGGAGAATTTTGCCCACATCCTTAAACGCTTGCTGATAGCATCATGCACATCTTTATCAAGTGGCCACTTTGGAGGCACCTCACCTTTCAAGGTACAAATTAATTTTGATATTCCTGTATTTGAAGGACAGATAGATGCAAAAGCCCTAGAAAAATGGTTAATGTTGTTAGAAGGTTATTTCTCTATTCACAATTTTTCCGACAAAGAAAATATCACCTTCACACTCCTTAAAGCTCTCCCTCATGTCAAACATTGGTGGGAAACTTACTGGGAGCAAAGTTCCACAGAGGAGTCTGGAATATACGGGGCCGATCCCACTTGAGTTTTTTTTGTGGATGCGGTAAAGGAACAGTATTACCCTGTTGGCAACTATGAGGACCAGTACATGAGATGGACCACACTGCGACAAGACAGGGGCCAAGCAGTTCTGGAGTTCACCAATACCTTCCATACCTTGCACACCAAGCTGGGTATCAAAGACTACGAGCGACATTTGGTTCTGAAATACCGTGGGGCTCTACACAGATACATCTAGACTGAAATGGATTTTCTGGACATCTCATCACTCGGTGTTTCTTATCGATATGTTGTTAAAATCAAGCAGAAATTTAAGCACTAGAACAAATGGGAGTTCAGGTATGCAAATTCACAACAACCGAAGTATGAAAAAGATGGCCCTAACAAACAGTCTCTCGAAAACCAGTCCAAGACACAGGAAAAGAAGGGTCATGGGAAGACAAAGAAGGACACCGAAAAATGGTGCGAGTTCCACAAAATCCCCTGGCACAACACCGATGAATGTCGCTCAAAATAGTCATTGGTGGCCGAGATCAAAGACAAGGAGACGAACCCTGATTCAGAATCTGATTCTGAAAATACTGGTAAAAGACAGATCATCGACGCAGACCCCACTATTATTGTCGCGACCGCATCAATTCAACCAGAAGAACCAACAGATCCTGAAGAGGGGGAGTGCCTTTTTCATTCACAGATGTGGGTGAAGGGGACCCCATTGCATTTTATTGTTGATAGCGGAAGCTAGAAGAACCTCATCTCAGCAGAGGTCGTCAAACAGTTGGGATTGTCGACAACACCACACCCACAACCATACAACATCGGGTGGCTTCGCCAAGGATGAGATCTTCTTGTCAGTCAACATTGTCAATTTTCATACGACATCCAACCCTTCAAGGATGAGGTATTATGTGATGTCTCCCCACTGGATGTCTGTGATGTTCTCTTGGGCCAACCATATATGTGGAAGTGCCATGTTGTTTATGAGTCTCGACCCCGCAATGTCATTGTTTCTCTGGGGGGTCATCTCTACAGAATACCAGAGGTAGTTCCAACTACTGTTCCACCTAAAAAGTGCTGCAAGGTAGTATTTCATACTGCAAAATTTAGCTTCTTCACAATTTGTTCAAAAGGAGAACATAAGGACACTGCAACCACTACAACCTCGCCCCAAGCACCTTCTATCAAATAGAAGCAAGTCGACAAGGTTGCAACAAAGCACAAAGATTCCTTCTGCACATAATCCTCTCATGTAGCCCAACTTTTTGAATGGCCTCTGCCTCAACAGGTTCGTGACAAACTTCCACAAACTGAGCAGCGCGACGTCTCCAACAAGGCAAGCAACTCACCAAGATGTAGATTCAGCAAATGCTTTTCCCTCTCCCCCGAGAACTCAATGCAATGGAGACCATTGCTTTCTAAGGAGGGAGGATTGATCCAGGTGGATATCGGTGGCCACCCACCTTTTCCAACTGACTCAAAACAGTTTTCTGGCAATTTTGGCAATTTACTATTTTTAGCAGTGTTTAACTTTCGGGGCCATTTTGAGGGCCCAAATGAAGGTTTTTCGAGATTGAGGTTCTCAATGATAGCCAAAGGCATGATTGAGCCCCCAAACTGAACCTCCTCTATAATACCTTTCCAACGAGCTATCACGCGCCTAAAACGAAGATCGTATGCAAAAGTTACGACTCCGAGAAGTTGATGTACTCACTTACCCAAATGGGGCCCACATGACTTTTGGTGCTTCATCTCCTAGGGTTTTTGGCATTCCTGTTTATTGTAAAAAGGCCTTTAGAGCCTCATTGTAACCATCGTCTTGCAAATGCGAGTAGCCATTACATCTCTTCTCAGAGATAAACTGCCACCATTCTAGCGAGTCTTTCACTCTGTATTTTTACAGTCTCTTTACATTTATTTCATTAATAGAAATCGTGCATTACTGTATATCTATGTTTATGGTTGCATCTCTGATACATTTATGTTATATTATTGAATATCTGTGATATCTCTGTGCATTTCTTTATTATATCTTCGCTCACATTTCGTGCCGAAAATAATCCGGATCATTGTCGAACCCAACATTGACGTTCAGAGGACAAGACTGCAAATAGTTTCTAGAAAAATATCATAACGGGTTGGACATCTTAGCGGACTTCCTCGAAGACCCGACAACAGTTCCTGAAGATATCATAAGGCTGCAGGTAATTTCCTTTAGAAATCCATTCCGGGAAATTGCTTGGCTGGTTACAAGAATAACGAGACATGCATCCACAACAAGCATTTCCCATATAATTATTTATATTTTGTATTTCACAGTCAAGGAACAATACATTTTCGATCAGGGGAAGCTAATTTCGATTGAGCTCTGCTCCCAGTTGTCACGATTCAAAGAATCGAATAAATTTTATATGTCATCCTACTTGATTTTCGCAATTGTGTATTGTTGTCTGTTTCCAAAACTTTCTCTTTCCAATAAAATCAACTGTGGATTCGACCCAGTAACATTCTGGCATGAGGCCCTGTGGAGACACACGACCTCCCATTGTTTTTATGAAGTTTTTTATGGCTTTGTATCAATTTTCAAAGATTTATTGTTAGGCAAGGATGCTCCGCGGATGTCTGGCTAGGCAACCAAGTTTTTGAACAGGAAGGGCACACTTGAGCAAGAGGAAAATCACAGTGTCCTCATGGTCTTTGGCTCTAAGGAAAATCTTTCCTTCTTTCTATGACACATCACAGACAAGATGTTTGTTGCAGAAATAACAAGGCAATACAACCATTGGTTGCATTTTTTCCATGACAATAAAAAAAAACAGTTCATTCCTCTGCCCTGGAAAGTCAGAGACTTCATGTGCAGAAACATCAACAAGATTGACGAGTTTGCAGCCCATTTCAAGAAATTGAACCTAACGTACACTGAAAGGATAAAAGGGTTCGACCCTAATGGAATTTTTCGAGACCATTTATTGGGTGTTGGATTTAACACCTCTTTTATCCATACACACCTGACTCAAGACATGAACAGTGTCGACAACAATCCTGCTTCTGCCGATTGCGATGCAGAGAGATTGCAAAGCGCCACTGAATTGTACAGACAACATGGAAAAGTACCTGGTGAGAAGAGTACCCGGTCCCCCGCCAACACTCCCAAGAGCACGACATCACAGAGCATCGCTTCGACGGTCCACCCCAGTAAGAAAGCAACCCATAAATCTTTGAACATAGGAGGAGATAAGAACCCTCCTCGCATAAATATTGATAGTTCTCACAAAATTCCACTGACGAAGAAGAGAAAAAATAATGCAGGGCAGGAGGAGGAACCCCAAATTGAAAGTGGAAAACTGCAACTTGAAATTGAAGCTGAGCATATGCAGAAAATTGGGTCGTCCGCAGTGGAAATATCAGACACCGGATTTTTTGACATAGATGAATCCTTCGTAATCAAAGCGCTATTTTTGACAGCCAATCTAAAGGTTCGGTCATTGAAAAGAGAGATGTAACAAACATGAAAGAAAAATCTCCCGCAGAGATTAACTTTAGCGAAATGATGTCGTCCCAAATCTGCCAATTTCACCAGGGAACCAGTGACATTCTTCGTGATTCCATTAGAGGAATTGAGACAGAAAATGCCAATATGAAACAACGCCTCAACGAATTTGAGCAGGCTTTCCTTGCAACTCCAGAATTTGTCAGTCCTTTGGCAAAAATCGTGCCTGCTACCACTACAACGAAGATGAAAGTATCCTCTACCCTCCTTGCATGCTCTAGAACCCTTGTAGAGAATAACATCAACAAAAGAATGCAGGTAGTTACTGAAGCCTGGGAAACATCACAAAATTTAGTTTCTTTCGGAAAGAAGGCCAATGATTTGCTGGAACAATTGGAGACGAATTTTAAAAATGAACAACTTTTCTGTGATCAGGTACTGACCCCTTTTGCCAAATATACCGACAACACATCAGAACTGAAAAGAAGACAGGAGAAGCTCCCCTCACTAAAGCGGAAAAAGAAAGTTGACAACCTGCAGCTCATTGTCAAGTCATGTAAACAAGTCATATCAGAAAAGGAAGATTTATTCACAAGCCTGCTCCAGCTGGACTTAGCCAGAACTACCAACGAGGTTCAAGATCCTAACTTAATTCTCAAATCCTTGTCAGTCACCAAAGAAGACTTGAAGGAACAAGTTGATATTTTAAAGAGGTTGTCTTTCGAAAAGTTTTACAACATACTTGAACATCATCTAGATGAGCACGAGCGCTGGGTACTGGACTATGCCTCACACAATGAAGAAATTGAACAGACTCTGCATAGTATTTCAATGGATCCAAAAAAATTAGAAAACGACCTTTACGACATAGAAATCCGGGATGAAACCAACACAGCCCCCATGAAAAACTACATTGAAGAATGGTTCCAAGAGAGAATGGACGACCTCGTCTAGGAAGGGCAACAACCGGTCAACAGGACTATAATGCCCATCGACGACAGCAACAAAAATGCATCGGCTTCATAGTAAGTTTATACTACCATCGTGTTTTGTTTATCAATCCAGTTTAAGTCTATGATGTCATCTTCTCTTCTTTATCAATCTACTTATGTCCTCTTTCAATAGAAAACTGTAACCAAACACTCTTAACTTCCAATTTTTTCTTTTCAGGTCTTCCTCTCTACCATCGCACACTTCTTTCAACGTTCATAATTCTTGTACTTATTTCTTTTTATGGTTCGTGGGAGTCCCAATTGCAGTCTATATGACAAACACATTTTAATTTCTAGAAACATGTAACAGACATTATTAATTTTTGATAAATTCCAAAGAAAACTGATTCGACAATGCCCTTATAGTATACTAAATTTTGGGTTTCCAAGAACCTTTCTTGTTTGTTCCAAATAAAACTAATTCAGATATGCTACATTTCTTGTCTCCTATTGTATGTTAATTTTTTGGTCTTCAACGACGTTGATGTAATTTCCAGAGATATGTAACAAACATTATTTATTTTATAATAAGTTTGTATAGTTCGCAACGCCGCTTCTCAATTTGTATATCGCGGAACTCTCGATGTTGTTTGTAGGGCACGGAACAACAAAGACCCATTTTTGAAACCACCAGCCCAAGAACCCGCGATCCAAGAACTGGCAAAGTATGGAATGACCGCTCCTTGCATGCTCTATAAAACGTGTACAAAGAAAACTAATTCGGCAATGCTATATCTTTTTTGTCCAAGAAAAGACTTAGTTTTAAAGCAAGCTAATTTGGGAAAACGTTATTACTATTCTATTGTATAACAAACATTAATTTTTTGTAAATTTCTATAATCCACAACTCCTCCTGTCATTTTGTATTTCGTGGAACTGTCGGTGCTATTTGTAGGCCACGAAACATCGGAGAGTCAATTTTGAACCCGCCAATTTCCAGAAACATGTAACAGACATTATTATTTTTTGATAAATTACAAAGAAAATTGATTTGATAATGCCCTTATTGTATACTAAATTTTGGGTTTCTAGGAATCTTTCTTGTTTGTTCCAAATAAAACTAATTCAGATATGCTACATTTCTTGTCTCCTATTGTATGCTATTTTTTTGGTCTTCAACGACGTTTATGTTTTAAATGTTGATGTAATTTCCAGAGATATGTAATAGACACGGAACACCGCTTGTCAATTTCTATATCGCGGAACTCTCTATGTTGTTTGTAGGGCACGGAACAACAAAGACCCATTTTTGAAACCACCAGCTCGAGAACCCGCGATCTAAAAACTGGTGAAGTATGGAATGACCGCTCCCTGTAGGCTCTATAAAATGTGTGCAAAGAAAACTAATTCGACAATGCTATATCTTTTTGTCCAAGAAAAGCCTTAGTTTTAAAGAAAACTAAACTCCGCCTGTCATTTTGTATATCGCAGAACTTTTGGTGCTATTTGTAGGCCACAGAACATTAGAGGCCCAATTTTGAACCCGCCAGCTCGAGAACCTGCAATCCAAAAACTGGCTAAGTATGCAATGAGGGCTCCCTGCATCCTCTATAAAATCTATTCCCCATACTTTATAAAAGTAGAAATTTCGTATGTATAAAACTAAATATGTACTTTATACAAGTACATATTTCGTATGTATAATTTTTTTATTTGTGATGAATTTTTATAGTCCGCAACTCCACTCCTCAATTTCTATATCACAGAGAACATCAGAGGCCCAATTTTTGTATCACAGAACTGTGGGTGTTTTTTGTATATTGCCAGCCCATCAACCCGCGATCCATTACAAAAGTACATATTTCCTATGTATAAAAGTATTTCAATGTATTTTAACTTTCTAGCCACGTGTCTGTACTAGGTCGCATTTACTCCCATCCCAACCTGGCAGGGACTCCGCTGCCATGTAGCCTTGTTTTAAAAGGTCCAAGTACTATTAATTCCATATGTGCACTCATCATCATCTTTATTTTAAAAGGTCCATTAACATTAATTCCATATGTGCACTCATCATATGTAATAATTTTAAAATGTTGATCATGTCATGAAATTTGTATATTTGTAAATATGATAATAATTATTGAAGAATATAAAAACTTTGATAACAATTTATGCTTTCAATTAGTCCAAGGGGTTTACAATTGGTTATAGTCAATATTCATGGGCATTTGGCTAGTTCTGTGCCAACATGTGCTAAGCTTGAATCCCTTTGGGTTAGGTGTAATATTCTACGCGGTTTATTAGAGATGTCATCCATGAATGTAAGGAAGCATCTCTTTAGTGTCCCTCGAAGTTTTCCTTGGAAAAAAACTTATGAAAATTGCAATTATTAAATAATGTCTAGCATTGAAAACTTCAAGTAATATATTATTTGTAGGCCAAGTAGTGAGCAAGTTTTGTAATTGTCCAAGAAACTTTTACTCTTTGTTGAGTTTGAACAATGGGCATTGTTGACCATTTATGTAAAGGAGCTTCACTTTTGCATACTCTTTCCCGAAGGGATTAATGTTCAAAAGTGTTAGCAAGATTTGTATTCATTACATATTTTTTCTCCAAAACTATACATTTATCTCCAACATAGATCGATCTTAACTTTAGATCTATCAAACACCAAGATATAAAAAAGAAATCAAAATACAAATCTCTCGGTGTTTAAAAGATCTAGAATTTAGATGGATATACATACATACATATATATATGGATAAAGGATGGAGCAAGTGGAGGATGAAGATGAAAGGCTAGTGTTCTGGAAAAATGGGCTTCTCTCGAAGGATTGTTTCACCAGTGGATCTCAACCTCCTCATGGTGGATCAATGGATCTATGTTAGTCTTCTCTACCTTCGAAGGTGTTAGAATCCCTCCCTTCCCTAGAATCAACAACTAGGAATATCAAGCAAGGCTCTACTCCCGAAGTGAATGCATCAATGGATAAGGTCACATAACTGTCCTCAAAAGGGAGGAAACGATGCACATGAGTTCTGCATGGGATTAAGAAGGTGGAGGTTCCATAAAAATGAGTCTTGGAGGGTGTGCCTAATCCAACGTAAAGAGCTTTAATTGATTACTTTAGTGGAAAAATTACCGATTCTCCTAGGGTTTGCAAGATTTGGTTTAACAATTTATTTAAGAAAAACCTCTCGAGGAAACCCAAGGGATGATTCCCCACATTCATTGATGGTAGCCCTAGTAAACTGATCAACGTAGACTAGTGGGCCTCACCTAGGGGGATTCGAGTCAGGCCCATGCTGGCATGAAACTAGTCAAATGCCCAACAACACTAGCAACAATCAGTGGAGCAAAACCCTTGGGCTAAGAATTGGTTCAATATCACTAAAGGTAGGATTCATGTTTCACTTCTAAATTGGGCTTATTTTTCATTTATATTTATCACTCAAAAGGCAGTCTCTTCAAGGATCTCTTGCTTACATGAAGGTTTGAGACTGGTTTTGAAGAACCGGAACAAACATTTTAACGTGAACTTAGCATGCAAGGCCCATTGCTATCTATGGGTGCACCTTCTAGGTCCACTGCTTCAGTATTAGAACCCTCAAGTTCTCCAGGGGGTGGGGGAAGTTCTAAAGTTTTTCCAACACTTGGCCCCAAGAAACCTTAGATCTAGAAGGTGTGCCAAGAATCCTAGTTTTAATAGACATGAGTGCAGGGCCTCTAGACTCCATTATTATGGTTTGTAGTGAGTCTTAATGGAATCACACCTTGAATTATGAGGATATGTTGTTTAGGTGATAATTTTGTCATAATACTAGACAAATTTTGCATGATTACCCTCTAAACCAAGAAGCATATAAGAAAATGAAGTGAGCTAGAAAGAAAAAAGGTACTTTCATCAATAGGTGGAGAGGAGGTCAATGGGAAACATTAAATAGCATACACTTAGTCAATTATTTGTTCGGTGCGTGTGCATTCTATCTGTTAGATGCCCATTATTTATCATCTAATAGATATGATGCACTAATGGACAGGATGCACAAGACAGTGAATCAACCATTGACTCACTGCATGGTGTTTAATATTAATGACTATACCCCTTATGTGGCTTCAATCACCAGGATCCATAGAGATGAATTGAGTCAAAACCGTGATTCAACCATTGATTCACTGCATGGTGTTTAATATTAGCCGAAGAGTGATACTTCTTATGTGGCTTCAATCACCAACATTCATGGAGATGAATTGACTCAAAACTGTGATGTGCATGTCCGCGAGGCTGTGGAGGGGAGAGGGCCATGTGGTTCAGACTTCAGACACAAGTGATTGCGTCACCATGGTTCGTGTAAGCCTCCATATACCAAGGGTTGATTAACCAGGGGCGAAATTCCTTGTTGATGTATCTCATCTGGTGTCAGATATAATTTTTTTCCCACCTGCTTCAGATCATCAAACTTTGTTTCTCTCAAATATACAAAACTTAATTCTAAATTCAAAAGAAAAAAATGGAAAAGTATCATAATTGCGAAAACCTAAATCAATTTATATCATTTAAATCCTTGTCTCAGACTGGAGTCTGGTCAAGGGCATCATCATTCCAAATCAGATGAGCAGGGATTCCTCTCCTTTTTTTCACAAACCTTTAGGTAGGCCCCCCACTTTATTAGTGAGCTTGGCCTCCCACTTTCTCAGTGAGCTTGGCATGGAAGGTGGCTTAGCCATGTATATAATTCTAGAACCCATGTATTTTCGTAAAATTTGACATTCATGAATTTGCGTAAAAAGTAAAATACCAAGCATGAAAAATGAATGACCATCATCAACTTTTCACTTGACAAACTGGATAAATTTGAAATTCCAGGTGTGCATGTGACCTCTTAAGAGGAAACACATGTCTTAACCATTAGACTCATTCACATTGTACATCTTATACATATTAACTTGCAAAATTCATCTTGTTTTTGTTGGTAAATACAAAGGAAAAACAATCACACATAATTATTGTATATTCATGTATGAAAAGGAAATTTGAAAAGATTCTTATAACAAAGTAGCGAGACTAACAAAAAAAAAATGAACAAAAATGATAAAAAGTGAATAAATAGCAATGCAACTTCAAGGGATCAACCTCATTTCCTCCTCATATTTACAAATAATTCGTGAAAAATGACAATTACAAACAATGAACTAACCAATAATATAATAGCAATAATGTGATGGGCATGATTTAGGGGCTTAACATGTATTGCCCTTTGAAACAAGCATTGCCTTCGGGGTTTGATTAGCTACGAATGCTTCTACATGAAGAAAGCATCCTTCCAAGTTGCATCATCTATCAATAAATTTATCCAAATGGTGAGGAATTCCATGATTGCTCTTGACATGTTCTCCCACTTAGTAGGTTCTTCACTTTTGTTGCTTGGACAAAGATAGTATTGTTTCTCCCCGTGATAATGGTCCCTTTTCAATAACTTATCTTCAAATGGTAGGAAAATTGATACCTATATATTATCCTCTAAGTCCTCTTTCTAACCTTTTTTAAATCACTACAAATTAAGCTTCCAATAAAAAATTATGATAATTTTAAGTTGGCACACCTTGTAAAGCCTTAATTTGGGTCTGCTACATTGGCAGACCTTGCACATGTTAAAACTTTGCTAATTATAATATTATATGGATGAAATTTTAATAAGGTTTACTTTAATATTTCCTCTTCAAGCTCTGCCCATTCCCATATAATTTGGACATTCCAAGAGAAAGTTATGGTGGAATTACCATAGCTATTGTTTTTTTGCCTATTTTCATAGAGCAAACTTGTATGGATTACCATTGATCCAATTTTTCCTTAACATGTCTAAAATATGGACTTGAGAGACCCTGGATTGTCTTCTATCCAATGCCATCAATCACACTCAATTTCGACCTCAAAATCGTTAGATAACGTTGTTTCACTGAAACCACATGTTTAAGCCTAGCTTGAGGATTAGACAAAAACCCTTACTTGTACAACTTGTAACTTTGAAGATATGGACAACTAAATTCTAAAAATTTCACCTGATGTACTTCTCTCTTTCCTATATCAATCTTGAAATTTCCACACAATGCCAATGATCCAAAAAATATTTAGAGAAAAAATGGTAAGATGTCTTTTTTGAAGGAGCCAAACCAATGATTGTCCAATGTCCACTTTGATACCAAATGTTATGGACCAAGTAACCAAATAAGCATAAAACACATCCAATTCAATAATGTCACACCTTGATAATGATAAAAGTGAACGAATAACAATGTCACTTCGAAGGGGTAACCTCCTTTACACCTTGTGTTTACAAATAATTCTCGCTGATCCCTAAAACTAGATATCCTTGGTATATATACAAGAGAAAAATGGTACAATTACTAATAATGAGCCGACCACTAGTGACAACAATAATATAATAATAGAAATGTAGTGTCCATGACCTATGGACTTAACCCATATACACACCCTGTGCCAGAAATAAACATTTATTTTTAATCTAATTTTTTCCACGACAACAAATAAAAATAAAATAAAGCAATTTATTATTATTATTATTATTTGATATATTTGATACTCTCTCTATTTTGAACCTCCAAGTTTAGACAATGTATATTCTAATTTCATCTTAGAAATATTGAATTTTTTTTCCTTGGAAAATAAAATTATATGTATGTGTATATGTATATATACATATACATATACATATACATACATACTTACATAACTTCATGTTGAAACCCAAGCGACACTTCCCCACATTCATGGATGGCATCCTTAGTAAACTGGTTGGTGTAGACTATTGTGTTTAACCCAGGGGGATTTGAACTGGGTACTTACAC
>ML780276.1:398695-414467 GCA_009831015.1 Picea engelmannii
AATATTTTCCAAGACAAGACAAGAAACATACACTGTCTTCAATATGATCCTCTAAACTAGAACTAAAAGCTCATATGGAAAGAGATTTAATGATAATACTGATCTTTGCTTTGCTATCACATTAGGATCACTCCTCAAAGTTGCAAATATTTTGATGTTATGTTTTTTACAAGTAAATCATCCACTAAAATAAGATAGATATAGATAGACAATTAAAGCAATACCAATCACCCTTCAGAATACATGGCTCTCCAACACAATATCTATGGAAGGCCCTTGGAAACCCATGTCAAAGAAGAAAAAAACCTCCATATCCACCTTTTGTACATATATCTTTAGTATTATTACATGATTTTGTCGTCAAACTTCTTTGTCTTGTTAGAGAAAGTGCCACTTCATGTAAGGAATACCTAGCATATGAAAGATAGATACTATTGTAAGAATTCCACCTTGAGTCTCATACAACATGTTCTTCAAATTGAGAACATATAATCTCATTATTGTAGGATTTACAACATATACTAGATCCTAATTAATATCCATCTCATTATTGTAGCATCTACAACATATACCGAATTCCACCATGAGTCTCATCCAACATGTCCTTCAAATTGAGAACATATAATCTCATTATTGTAGGATTTACAACATATACTAGATCCTAATTAATATCCATCTCATTATTGTAGCATCTACAACATATACCATATCCTACTTTATATCCATATAGTAATCATTTTCTTTTTACATAATAGACAAGCTTAGTTCCATCAAGCAAGTTGTGTGGCTTAAAAATGATTTTATGCAAATTCATATCTCTTTGTTGTGTCCTATCTTGCACACTAGGCTTTCCTTATGCTTTTTTCTCCAACATTTTACAAGTTATACACTTGTTTTCTTCCAAAACATCATGCAATAAACTCCCATTGTCAAGGATTATAAAATTTCTACCATACATTTCCATTCTACCAACATGCTCCTCAAACTTGTAGATACTGAAAACTCTTCTTCCTTTTAATGCTTTTCATATAACTTTCGATTGTTGATGAGAACCCCATAGAACAAATTTATGTTGTAAAGGATGGGTTTGTTAGAGATATAACAATTTGTATTCCCATTGTATCTCCAAATCATAATGGTCTCCTCAACTTGGTCTTCTCACCTTTTGATGCAAGTCTACCTGCAATGAATCAACTTCCAATAACTCTTCTCTATTAAATCTATGTGGATTCATTTGATTTGATTTAACAAATTCTAAACCATAAATTGATCTAATCGTATATGTGCATGTAACAATAAGTGCCACCTTCACCAATACTAAAACAACCCACATTGATACTCTTGTTGGGTATGTGTTACATTCTTTGCATGTGTGTGTGTGTGTGGACGTGTCAGATATGACAACTGCATCTGACGATCCCTCGTACTAGCGCCCTGATTGTGACATGTGCACTGGGCGCTATCCTAGGGGGGTCCCAGGGGGGGCAGGTATGCCCCCCCTAGTTACACGCAACGTTCGACATTGAGCGTAGCCCGGGGCAGTGCCCCAAAATTTTTTTTTGGGCGGATTTTGCTATTTTTAGCGATTTACTAAAAATAATCCTGGTTTTAGGGATTAGGGTTTTGGTATCTATAGAATACCTAAAAACATTATATATATTGTATAGTGAATGGTGAAATTCAAGATAATGAATATAAGAAAGGTTTTCCCGGTTGAGCGTTTCCGGTATAAAATATCTGTGTACTCTGTGTATGAGCCATTGATTAAATTCTATTTTGCTTAAGAATCTATATGCATTGCTTTACTTCACAGGTTTAAAACTTACAACTCTTATGGATTTACTCCATGTCTTTGAACATACTTTGCATATATTTTGATCATAACATATTAATGAGGAATGGATATGCTTGGGACTTATCATGCATGTGCCCAATTGCATTGATGTCTAGCATATATTGTGGAGGTCTGATTTATATGAGTTTTAAATCTCTTCATGCCTCCACATTGTTAAAACTACCCAAGACAGATCACAATCAAATATTAATTGCAGATTTCTTAACATAGATTTGAAAGCCACTACAAAGCCTCCACACAATATGTGAATGGTTTTGATTTTTTTTTGGCGATTGGGTGAATTTATAATAAGCCTTAAAACAAAGTCACGATGAAGTCTTGAATTGACATAATCTTTAGTGGCATAGACTCTTTTACTGATAGAGATTGGGTTTAAGCTGATGTGAAAGCAAGATATTAAATATGACTAAGGATATGGGATGTGAGTTTAGCGTGTATGTTGAGGTTTAGTTCTATTTTGTAATTTCAAGTTGCATCTATGTGTATGTTGAGGTTTTATATCCAAGTCAATGAAATAATTGTTGAAATTTTGGTATTCTCGTTTAACCATAGACAATGTTACATCATTTTCACCCAACCATAGGCATTCACATATGCCACCCCCAAGCACACTAACCTTTACTTAGAATATTTCCGGCAAGCCTTCTCCAGAACCAACACATAAACCCTAGCTACTAACTACAACAACAACTCAAGATAGGTAGAGTGCTCCTTTTCCAAGGGTAGCGCACAAGAGAGAGAGTCTCCATATCCACAGAACAAGTACCATACACAACTGTAGCAGCTACAACTGCACTACTCTCTCAAAATTGTGCCACACTTATCAAGAATATCACCAAGAGTATCACCAAGAGAATCACCAAGAATGTCACCAAGAGAATCACCAAAAATGTCACCAAGAGAGAGACGAAGACTAAGAGATGACCATGCACCCTTATTCTTCCTTGTAGCTGCAATTGCAATTGCAACTGCAACTCTCCACAAGAATTTCACTTTGAATAAGTGTACAAATGAGCTAAAACGTCCTCTATTTATATTAATATGTCCAATGACTTTTCTGGCTAGGCCGACCAGAATTTATGGTAATTATATTTTTTGTTTATATTTTTCTTGTGGAGTTGACTTGTATTTATGAAAGATAATATTATAATATTATTTATTCTACTAGGCCGACTTGTCTTCTAGGGTTTTCACACATATGTTTAATGTTTCACTTGATTTCAGAATACTATTCTAATTCATAGGTTACACATGGAGGTTAATACCTTCCGTAGCTACCAAAACATCAACACTCCCTCTTAGCTAGGGAGGTATTAACTTATATGTTCTTCATGTAGTGGTTTCAAACACATCCATCCATCTCACATGGCATGGGAAAGACTCACATGGTATTACAGACTAGTCTAAAAATAACATCACCATAGACACATAGGCTATCATATGATCAAACAAATTAAGTATCACCATTATAGCCACACATTATCCTTCTAGATGGAAAACACCTCCAACACTACTGGTTGGACCTCCAACTAGCAAGCTCTGATGCTACTAATCAACACTCTAACTGGGAATCATTTCCAACACTATAGGTTGACATCTAGTTCATACAGAACTAGTAACTCATCAGTTCACATAGAATCTGACTAAAAAATTTAACACTCCCTCTTAATGAGGAAGGTATTCCTCTTGGCACGATCATCATCACTGCTTCTTGGATTCTGCACACTTTGGCCATTGTCTTGTTGAAATTCACGAATCTATACATCATAAGAATTTCTACACTTTCACTGGAGTAGTGTACCATCCTTTGTTGGAGTAGCATACCAGCTTGCACTGGGGTAACATACCAGCCTGCGTTGGAGTATCATACCAACCTGCAGTGGGGTAGCATACCAGCTCGTGTTGGAGTACCAACCTGCAATGGGGTAGAATACCATCCTGTGTTGGAGTACCAACCTGCATTGGAGTACCAACCTGCATTGGAGTACCAACCTACGTTGTAGTAGCATAACATCCTGCGTTGGAGTACCAACCTATGTTGGGGTAGCATACTAGCCTGCATTGGAGTACCAACCCGTGCTGAGGTAACATACCAGCCTGCGTTGGAGTACCAACTTGTGCTAGGGTAGCATACCAGCCTGTGTTGGAGTACGAACTTGTGATGGGGTAGCATACCGGCCTGCATTGCCATATCTCCCATTACTGTGGATCTCATCACTTCCCTCTAGTGGGGAACATATCACTTCCCACTAGTGGGGAAAACATTTGCACCATTCCAATCTTATCCCTGATAGAGGCTTGGTCAACATATATGCTTCCTATTCATTGGTATAAATACACTGGAGCAGGTGTCTCGTCATAGTCTTCTCCCTCTTCTTGGAAGAATCCTCTGGACACAAATCAAGATTTGTATATCTATCAGCTATTTATTTGCAACATGCTTGATCTTGTAGATCAACTTGGAAGTCACCAATGACTTCTCTTCTAGTGTCAGAACCAAGGAAAAGATATATATCCCAATTCTTCTGATTGGCTTCCTCCTCGGTCACTATATTAAAGTCTACTGAAGCAAGGGAATATTCCCATAAGATCTCATATCTCCTTGAAGCTTCTGAAGCTTTGATATAGCCTTCTCAACCCATGACATCTGTCTGTTAGTTCCAGAAGACATCTCTCTCTTTCATCTGAATATGAAATTCTATGAGTCTCCATTCTCCCTCTGAATCTTGACTCCCTTTGAGTCTATATAATCTTCAGAGCCATCTACTCCTCATGATATGGATTATCAATGTTTCATCCTGCAAAGTTTCATGGGACCATGCTAGTCTCTTCTCGGTTACTGCAATGATTCTGGGTAGGCCCTTCTGGATCTACTAACTCTTCCTGATGATATGAAGAGTGATCAACTGCACCAGAGGAATTTTTTTGGTCATATTTGGAGCCTTATTCTCTTTACAATCAATCTCCATATGAGATACTATGTATCTCGCAAAAGTACCCTTCTTCGTCTTCTTCTTCTTCTTTGGTACATGGATGTATACAATCGTGTATACAACTTCTTATCTGGACAACCTACTCCATGTCTCAAGCTAAATACCATCAAATACCTGCAACCGTCACTATAGCTTCCCTCAGAGTTATCACCCGAGAACAAGGAAAACAAAGGGAAAAACAATAGACAATAACAATACTCTTATAATAATAAAAACAATAACAAGAACAATAATCGCAATAGCTCCTTCTCAGAGCTATTTCTTGTGACCTTCCTGGAACAAGAACCAAAATAAATAAAAAACAATAATAAGAAATAGGAACAACACTCTTCTAGTGTTGTGATCAATCATTCCTCCATGGTAACTTGCCCGGAACAAGAAAAAAAGAAAAAAAAAAGTATAATAACATTTTCATAAGAACGTATCTATGTCAATAAGAATAAAAAGGCAATTCCATGGTAATCATCATATTATTACCTAGGTGACTTGTCTGGAAGCAAAACAAGAAGTATATCCTAGAGGAGATGTTAGTCCATCTTGTGACGAAGTACAATAAGCATTTATATTAATAATACTCACATGTTGCCAAGTATTCATTGTATCTAGTAGTAATAGAACCTTTCAAGGATTGCTGTCACAACTAGTAATGTAGCAATTATAAAACTTGATATGTGCAAATTTGAAACTTATGAATTTAATCAATCAAACCTAGAACCTGGAGTATTATCTTCAAGAACTAGTGTTGATTTTCTTTTGAGTCTCCTTCACTCAAGATGAAAAGTATTCTCTTCAACATGTACCCTGTACTTAAGACAATATGATTTCTTGATATAAATATGAGTTAGAGAACATAATGCAAATACATTTTAAAATCTCAACCTGAATCAATCTAGTACTTTGACTAGAATCAACTTATAAATTTAAATTTGAACAGAGGTTAATATAACTTCAATAGATCAAAATACAACTAGATGTTCATAATATTGCAATAATTCCATAATGACTAGATGCATATGAAAACAATCAAACCTGGAGTGCGTTGTTTGTTTGAATGTGTTGGGTCTGAGATCCCTCTAGATCTACGATCGTAAGATATCCGTTCTCCTGCAATCACACTCAAAATAGTGATACAGTTTAAATATATATAAGTACATACCTCCGACAACATCGGAATATAGTGGCACCATCTGGCAGCGACGACAAGCAACGATGAAGCTTAAAAATTGAAAGGTACTCCAACTTGTAATATAAAGGTGGCTGGAGATGCGCTAGGGTAAGGCGCACTAGGAAAACCAAATATTAGTCCCAACACTTCACATAAAATTTCACTGCAACTAGTGATAGCACTGCAACTGGCACTGTAACTGGTGCTGCAATTGACACTGCAACTGGTGCTACAAATGGCACAAAGGGAATGGCACTGCAACTGCAACTGGTACTGCAAACCTAGGGTTTTATGAGGAAACCCTAATTTCTCAACTTCGTAAATTTGTAGAATTGATCTGGGGAAGAGATGTTCCCTACTTAGGTGACCTTCTTAGTTAGCTTGACAATGGGGGAAACTGATGATCTTCCTTCTAGCGATTAGACTGTTATGAAGGAAACCAACTCTGATACCATGTTGAAATTTTGGTATGCTCATTTAACCATAGACAATGCACATCATTGTCACCCAACCATAGGCATTCACATGTGCTACCCCTGAGAACACTAACCTTTACTTAGAATATTTTCGGTAAGTCTACTACAGAACCAACACATAAACCCTACTTGCTAACTGTAGCAATAACTCAGGACAAGTAGAGCGCTCCTTCTCCAAGGGTAGTGCACAAGAAAGAGAGAGTCTCCATATCCACAAAAAAAGTACCATACACAACTGCAACAACAACAATTGCACTACTCTCTCAAACTTGCGCCATACTTAACAAGAATATCACCAAGAGTATCACCAAGAGAATCACCAAGAATTTCACTAAGAGAATCACCAAGAATGTCACCAAGAGAATCACCAAGAATATCACCAAGAGAATCACCAATAGAGAGACCAAGACCAATATATGACCATGCACCCTTATTCCTCCTTGTAGCTGCAGTTGCAGCTGCACTGCATCTCTCCACAAGACTTGTGCTCTGTCTGGGTGTGAAAATGAGCTAAAACGTCCTCTATTTATATTAATCTGTCCAGTGACTTTTTTGGTTGGGCCAACATGACTTTATGGTAATTATATTTTCTGTTTATCTTTTTCCTGTGGAGTCGACTTGTATTTCTGGAAGATAATATTCTAATATTATTTATTCTGCTAGGACGACTTGTCTTCTAGGGTTTCCACACATCTGTGTGATGGTTCAATTGATTTCATAATATTCTATTCTAAGTCATAGGTTACACATGGAGGTTAATACCTCCCACAACTACCAAAACATAAACAATAATAATGTATAGTAAGATGTATGAGTAATTATGAGATAGGAGGAAATTACCACATCAAATGATTACGCCAATATTTATAGGCACCATGTTATTATGACTTTTCTTTGAATCCATTTGGCCAACA
Source organism: Picea engelmannii (assembly GCA_009831015.1). NCBI lineage: Eukaryota > Viridiplantae > Streptophyta > Pinopsida > Pinales > Pinaceae > Picea > Picea engelmannii. The sequence continues at coordinate 406,099 of ML780276.1, forward strand.
CAACCATTTTTTATATTTTTGTCCCATGCCTATTCATGAACTAACTTCATTTCGCATACATTTGAATTTTTTCTATTTTTTCTAATTCTTATATTTACATCCTGGGGATTTTGATCCCCAGGATGTGCCTATGGAGGATGGTGTTGGTACCAACGCCATTGCTACATTGAAACAATATCATACATGTACACCCCCCATGTTTGATGTCAATGTTCATACTATGCTAGTCACTCATATCAGTACATCCCCCAGGGTCGATGTCGGTACTACACCCAACCCTGAACAACACATGCCAGAATGTGCACAGGATGATGTGGATGTAGAACATGGATTTGCACATTTTGAAGCATGTTTTCCTAGATCTTACCGTGTCACTAGCACAGAAACACTACTGGTTACCTTTTTGGTAAACGATGAGCTCATCCATATGAAAATATAAAAGCTTCAAGGTATTTAAGATGTGCTTTAATTACTATGTACAATCTAATTGAAATTTACGTATAATCTGCAATGATTTTAAATGAATGATAATATCGTTTTGAAATAAACTATACATTTTATAAATGCATGAATGACCTGACCTTGGATATCTTTGGGTCCATCATATGCACAAGGTGGAATTCCCAAAGTTCCAAGTTAAAAAATGAACTCATTAACAAGTTGGCTGGCCTGTTCGGTGAGGGCTCCAACAAATATGGAGTCTCCTCAAAAGCACGTGCATATTTAAAATATATGCGGGACAAATATAGGGTTCATCTGCAACAAGACCCTAAGTTTGAGCATCCTCAAATGATTCCTAGGAGGGAGTGGAAGGCCCTACAAGACAATGCAAAGGAGAAGATGCTTCGAAAAGAAGGAAATACACCACCCAACTTAGGAAGGTATGAGACACTTCTAATAATGTAATTATGATGCTTTATCATCATTGTGACATCAAATTATGTATTTGAAACTTTTCAATACAGGCTCTGAGACACATCCAAATCCACCAAGGCCAGAATAGAAAAACATGGGCATCACAAACTTGGCCCGAGTGGTTACTCAAAATTGGTCGTACAAATTGTAAGTATAAAATAATCAATTGCATCCAAATAATGTATTGTAAACCATTTTAATTTAATTGCACAGAAGAAGCAAAATTCATGTTCTTATGCAAATTTGTAGGGATTAGAGTTCAAAGAAGCTCCAATAGAGGAAGACCTCAAGATTGCTTTCAAGCACGACTTTCAAGCCGTGGTTGAACGTAGGAAAAACTTGGGGGAAACACAACCTTCTGGCACTCAAACCGACACACAGGTAAAAAAAATCAAAGATTATTTATAATTTTTATTTATTTATTTTTTATGATTGGCGGAATCGACAACTGCGTCGGTCTCGTACTCGCGTGACACATGGTCGATTCCGACCGCTACCACTATAACCCGTAGGTGCCATACATATTCCCCTTCTGCAAGCATGGGAAAATCAAGGGGATTTTAACTAGAAACCTCATCAAACATAAAAATTCATATCACGACACTTTCCAATTGAGCTTACCCCCGAGGGTTGATTATTTATAATTTATTACTTGTACAATATATTGATTATTATTTTCGGCCATAAAATAATGTGTTTGTTTGTTTTAACCAGGAAACCAACGAAGAAACACGTGTCCCCACTAGTGGAACACAACCTAGTGACCCAATGAAGGTGGTGTGCAACTCGATACTAGAGGTATTTCATGTGCTATAAAAATGTAGTATGGATTACAATTAAAAATATTTAATTGAAAATGGTGTATTAATTATAACCTTTCCTGTTTCAACTCTAGAGCATCTATAGAATGAGGCTAGACAAGAAGAGGAACATATGGCCGCATCTGAAACTAATCCGCTTGCCTCCGCTACTTAAGAAGGTAAAGAACACTCTAATTCTCTTTTTATTAATGAAATACTTGTAATACTAATAAAAAAAAATATCAATTTAACATTTCTTTCTTATTGCAACTGATGATCTGCACCCCCCCTTGAAGCAACCTCAACGTCGTGAGTACATGACCAGGTCATCAATAAGACATGTAGAGGCCAAAAGAAATGAAGGGGAAGAGGAAACCGACAACCTACTTTCTGAATTCATTTCAAACAGAAATAAACTGAAAAAGAAATGGTTGTACTTAGAAACATCATGTACCATATTGTGAAAACATATTTTTAATGATAAAATTTATTGAGATGAAGTATTTTGTGTCTAGGATTAATGAATGAGTGAATTTTATATGTTAATGAATGATTTCTGTATTTTTTTATATGCACAAAACCACATATATTTCTTTATGAATTTGTTGTTTTGCTAGTGTCTATGCATGAATCTTAATGCGTTTCTTTCAACTATTTTCTAGTATATAGATTGGGTACTGGGGAATTGAGAGTGATGTGAGGGGGGAAGTGGCCATAAGATATTCCACCTTCACGTGGTTGGCCATGTTCAATAGAGAATAAATTAGGATTTGGATAATCTTGGAGCAAACCTCCCTCGATCCAACATAACAACAATAAAGTCAATGATGACTTCATTGATGCTCCATCAAATTGAGGGAGGTTTGCTCCAAGATTAGACTACTCCAATAAATTATTCTTGAAACCAAGAGGAGCTCATTCAAGTATTCATGCACTCAAGTCTTTTTAATTATTATTTAGTCACAAAAATGTTTGTTAATTTATTTTATTATTTTGTTGATTCTTCAAGTGTCGGTTAAATTATTAGAACAACTACTAGAGGAGATCTATTGGAACAACGTTCAACACATATCATACGAGGACAACCATCAAATATCTAGGTATTTGAGCTATTATTTCATTTCTAATTGCTATTGTTTTATGCAACTTATTACCCGAGGGATTCAAGTCAATGAAATGAATATCCCAAGCATAAATTTGGAGATATTACCTTTATAAACATTGGTTCCAAAAACAACCTTAAGTTTATAGAAATATGATACATTATTAAGCCTTATAATTTAAACCTCAATGATTACTTATAAATATATTCCTTGTAGACATACAATCAGATCTGACACAATCCCATGTAGCCTTATAGAGTTCACATAGAATTTCATCAAGCCCAATAGATATTTGTCATCATCCATTTCCATCAAATTAGATGTAATTACATCCAAATTCTATCCTAATTACACATCCTCTCATGCTCAATTTATAGGTTACATGGTATAACATTTAGGCACATAGGCATGGACATGTTGATATTGAGAGGGGGGTGAATCAGTATCAAGTACAATTTAAAAACCTTTTCAACTTATACTTAAACCATTCAATTATATCCAATGAGCAATGAATAATAGTATAAGAGTTACACCAATACACCACAATACACCATGCACAATATATGGAAAATAATCAATAGTTATTGTTCAAGGGAAGTAATGACTTCCAAAGGTAGCTAGAACTTCCAAATATAAAGGGAGGGATAAAACTACAAGAGGAAGATACAATCCTCCAATATCAAGAGAGGGTTGACCTCTCCATCCTTTCCCCTTCCTTCCACCCAAGAATATATGCGAGATAATAAAACTTTACATTAAATCATCACCTCACATAGAGCTTGATAATGCTTCCTGAGACTTCTTCAACTTCTGTAATTCTTCAATTCTTGGAATACTCTAATTCTATAGATAATATTACTCAATGTATTCTCTGAAACTCCTCCAAGTTTCACTCCTTGAATCCTCCCCAAAAAGAAGTTATAGAAAGAATGGTAGACTTTATTCAATTCTGGTTTATTCAGGAGAGTAAACTTGCACAGAATTCCCCGCGCTCAATATTTAACATCAGATTCTGAAACTCACACAAAAGAAAATAAATTCCACACTCTTTCCAATGAAATTGGTCCCACTTCATTTTGGTTCTCTATGACGAAGTTATGACTGTTTTACCCAGAACACCTGTTTATTGACTAGCTTTAGGACTGGTCAAAGACCCTATCTTCCACAGAGTGTATCTCCATAACTATATAGAATCAAGAGATGAAAATTTTACCATAGGTACCTTGATATGTCTTCTCAATACCATAGAAATTTCACCATCTGAATCGATCTAGAAAAAAAAATTATAGCGAAAATGGTAAGATGACCTGTAAATAACATACCTTAGAACACATCACCAAAAGACTTCATCCTCCCTTCTTTACTTCTGATTTCCTCTGAAATTCGACTTGTGTATAAAATGAATGTATAATGATATGTATTTATACCATTTATGTCACTTCCTTTTAACATTAGGGCCGACCTGACACTTTCTTATTTTGTAATTCTTTTATTTAATTATCTTCAGGGCCTACATGTACTTCCTTCTTCAATTCACTTTGTCATCTTCAAAAATTCATTTCTCCTCAACCATGAGGATCCACGTGATGTGCCACCTACCACCGGAAAAAACATTATGTATACTATCCATCCATGGGTTTTGTTTCTGCATGTACATTGTCCTTCATGTCCAAATACCTTAATCTTGCGGTCCAAAACCAATGACTAGGGTTGACATCAATGAGAACAACCAATCTTCCAACAATCTCCCCCTTTGTCATTGATGGAAACACTCATGCTCCCCCTATAATCATGATCCCAAATTATCTCCCCCTTTGAAATCAATGGCAAAGGGTAGGACTTCTCCCCCCGAGTTCAATGTCATAAGGTGACCTTGTTCTTTGGGGCTGCTCCCCCTGAACATGTGGCACTCAATAATACTTCATCCTTATTTTTGGTCTTTGGGACTTTTTCTTCCTTGGAATTTTTTTGTGTGGCTTCTGTCTTCTCTCTCTTATTCATGTCCAGGATGTATATGTTGTTCGGTCTTCTTGTTGCAGTTGCAACTAATCTTCCTGAGTTATTTTCTTTTAATTTTACATTTTTGGGTGTCAAATGTAAGAGTGTATCCACGATCACAAATTTTACTAACACTGAGTAGATTATGCTTCAAGTCTTCAACCAATAGGACATTCTTTGCTTTTACATTTTTTATTCCAAGCTCTACTACACCTTCTCCAAGTATTTTGGTAGATGAGTCATCTCCAAATGCAACATTGCCACCCTTTTTCTTCAAGCTGATGAATTTGTCTTGATCCCTGGTCATGTGTGAAGAACATCCACTGTCTATGTACCATTCATCTTCTTCTTTACATTCTTCAGTGGTTAATGCTATTTGACAATATTCATTGTTTGGAATCTCTTTCCTTCTCCATACTCTGGTTGGCATAGGGACATTTTCATTCATATATATGGAATATCGTGCTTTGTGACCAAGATAATTACATTTGCAGCATACAATATTTTTTTCCATCAATGGGGAAAATTATAACTTCTATTGACAAATCCACAATTATTTCCATATCTTCTATTTACACCATTCATGTTTCTTGTGTATTTGTTCCTTTCATTGATTCTACAATTAATTTCCTTATGTCCAAAATTTTTGCAAATATAACAATGACTGAGAAATAAATTTTGATACCTTGGAGTAAGTGGCCTTCTTAGTGATGTAGTCCATCCGGGTTCATGATATACTCTTATGTAGTTTCCTTCATACTGATTGAAGCTTCTTTGATTCCTGAAGGTAGGAGGTCTTCTTGGATATTCATCTCTTTTGTAATTATTCCTTCTTTCTGGTATCCTGGTCCACTTCTCATCAACTGTCTGTGTAGCTCTTTCTTCAACCTTCTTGTTGGTATTTGCATCTTCTTTGTATGAAGTTTCACCCATGCATCCAAGATGTGTTAAGTCTTTTGGCACTTGAGAGTTTCTTAAGCTCTTCGTCAATGAGACAACTTCTTATTCAAGTTTCTCACAATCTTCTTCTTTCTTCATCATTTGGACATTCCTTCTCCTATTCTTCTTTCTTCTTTGAGTAGAGTTTTCAAGGAACTGTTTTCTTCTCTTAGTTTCTCAAAGTATTATAATTGTTTCTTCAAGCTTACAACTGTCTTTTCACAACTACTCAATTCACTTCTTAGATTTCTATGCGTGTCTTTGAGCTTGCTATTTTCAATCTCAACATGCTTCAATTTTTTAAGATTCTCATCTTCTTGTTGAATAATTTCTGCTTCATGATTTTCTTCTTCTTCATTGGAATTTTCTTCTTCAGTGTCATCTCTTTAAATCCTTGGATGAGGAAATTCAAATTCAACATGTCCTACTCCTTCACAATTAAAGTAAAAGAACTGACCTCTATTTGATTCTTTGAAATATGAGATGTTGTAATTTGCTTCAACTTCTTCTTCTTCTTTTGCTTCTTCCCTTGCATAAATGTCTTGTAGCTTGTCCAAAATCTCTTTTGATGATGCACATGATCCCACCTTGGATTTCACTGAATCTGTCAATCCATCCAGGATGGTATCTATTGCTAATTTGTTGTTCCTTTTTGCTTCCTTCTGAGTTGCAGTCTTTGGTTTCTTCAAAGCATTGTATCCTAAAGCAACTGAGAACCAAACATCTTCCCCAAGAGATTTAAAGTAAGTTTTCATTCTATTACTCCAGCATTCAAAATTGCTTCCATCAAATGGTGGAATCCCATTTGGAATTTTGTCTTCCATTTCTTCTTAGGATCTTCCTTCAAATGGTTAAACTGTACTGAAGGTAACCCACTCTAATACCAACTGTTGATACTAAGAGGGGGGTGAATTAATATCAAGTACAATTTAAAAACCTTTTCAACTTATACTTAAACCATTCAATTATATCCAATGAGCAATGAACAATAGTATAAGAGTTACACCAATACACCACAATACACCATGCACAATATATGAAAAATAAACAATAGTTATTGTTCAAGGGAAGTAATGAATTCTAAAGGTAGATACAACTTCCAAATATAAAGGAAGGGATAAAAATCCAAGAGGAATATACAATCCTCCAATATCAAGAGAGGGTTGACCTCTCCATCCTTGCCCCTTTCTTCCACCCAAGAATATACGAGAGATAATAAAACTTTTTATTAAATCATCACCATCAACCAACCATCACATAGAGCCTGATAATGCTTCCTGAGACTTCTTCAAATTATGTAATTCTTCAATTCTTGGAATAATATGATCTTGTAGATAATATTACTCAATGTATTCTCTAAAACTCCTCCAAGTTTCAATCCTTTAATCCTCCCTAAAAAGAAGTTATAGAAAGAATGGTAGACTTTATTCAATTCTGATTTGTTCAGGAGAGTGAACTTGCACAGAATTCCCCGCGCTCAATATTTAACATCAGATTTTGAAACTAACACACAATAAATTAAAGTCCGTAATATTTCCAATTAAATTGGTCCCATTTCATTTTTATTCTCTATGACGAAGTTATGACTGTTTTACCCGGAACACCATTTTATTGACTAGCTTCGGGACTAGTCAAAAACCCTATCTTCCAAAGAGTGTATATCCATAATTATAGTGAATCAAGAGCTTAAAATTTTACCACAGGTACCTTGATATGTCTTCTCAATACCATATCAATTTCACTATCTGAATCATTCTATAAAAAAATTTATATTGAAAATGGTAAGATGAACTGTAAATAACATACATTAGAACACATCACCAAAAGACTTCATCCTCCCTTGAAATCCGACCTTCTTTACTTCTGATTTCCTCTTAAATTCGACTTGTGTATCAAATGAATGTATAATGATATATATTTATACCATTTATGTCACTTCCTTTTAACATTAGGGCCGACCTGACACTTTCTTATTTTGTAATCCTTTTCTTTAATTATCTTCAGGGCCTACATGCACTTCCTTCTTCAATTCACTTTGTCATCTTAAAAAATTCATTTCTCCTCAACCATGAGGATCCATGTGACGTGCCACCTACCACCGAAAACAACATGATGTATACTATCCATCCATGGGTTTTGTTTTTGCATGTACATTGTCCTTCATGTCCAAATACCTTCATTAATCTTGCGGTCCAAAACCAATGACTAGGGTTGACATTAATGACAACAAACAATCTTCCAACATGAAATCCTATACTCTTCACTCATACTTTATTCTCTCTCCCCCCTTCTTCTCTCTCTCTCTCTCTCTCTCTCTCTCTCTCTCTTTCCTTACCCCCCTTCTCTATCCCCCTCTCTCTCCCTCTCATACTTTGACACTATATCTCTCTACCCCTTCTCTATGTCTTCCTCTCTCCCTCTCATACTTTCAGACATTCTAGTCTCTCTCCCTTTCTACCCTTCTCTACCTTTCTCTCTCTCCCCCTTATCTCACTATTGTTCACTCTCTCCCCTTCTCTCACATTTCCTCTCTCTCTCTCTCCCCCCTCTTCCATTCTCTCCCTCCCTCTCTCTCACCCCCCCTCCCTATACTCCTCTCTCCCTCCCTCCATCC
>ML780276.1:421170-434882 GCA_009831015.1 Picea engelmannii
TCAGTGTCACAAAACTTTGGACCATTTTCCACTTTTCAAAAATAAACTGAACAACAAATATTTATTTCATTTTCTCAAACAATATATATATATAAAAGAATAAATACTTTATTTATTTATTTTAACTTGAATGAATACATAAGATCAATCTTTGAATATCATCTTCATACAATTATGAGAGACCCAACTCTCTGTTACAAGACCCAGCTTGTAGTTCTCAGATACAACTGAGAAATGAGGAATCCAATCCTCATAACAAGTTCCAGCTTGTTGATCTCAGATCCAACTGATATGTGAGGAATCCAATCCTCATACAAGACCCAACTTGTAAACAGGCACCAACCTGATAGAATGAACTTTCATTCAATCCATTATATATAAATATATATACTTCAACAAATTCAACTACAACGTCTTCTCACCATTATTTCTTGTTTATATAGCCTTGCAACTGGTGTGAGTTTGAAGCATTGTGTCTTTTGATATTTGAACCATTGTACCTTTTCATTTAAAATGATAATCTTAAACTTTAATTAATATCATTTTTCCTTTTTATTCTTTATTCACGTTTTCATGATTTAACTCTCTTTTAATCATGGATGTGTATCGATTCATCTATCCTCATGAGTTGATCACATACATGGATCAAATCATTACATCCTACTCATGTTTCTAATGCGTTCTCGGTTCACCAACAGATCATATTCAATTATTTATCGATTATCTGTATTGTTTTGGTGTAAATTTCTGTCGAATGAAATCTGTATGAGTCACTCCCTTCAAACCATTTTCATATGACCATAGGAATAGAACCACAAGCTTATTATTTAAGATTTACTTTTATTTTTCTTAGTCCATATGACCATATGCAGTGACCAGGTGCTAGGCCAAATGATCGCTTGGGCACTTATAAGATTCAATGGTCACGATTCAATCTCCCGATGAGATGGATGAATGACGAAACTTTGCCCTTCGAAACTTCAGGATTTCAACTTTTCAAACCTTTCAAAACTTCCGAATCAGATTTCCCAAACAGATCAGACGGTTTATGTTTATTTCGCAGAAACTGATCAATCGCCATATTTGATTCTTACAAGGCTTAATCCGATGGCTGGGTCTTAATCAAGCATTGAGATGGATGGCCACCATTTAATTCGGGACTTTGGCTATTTCAAATTACGCTATCCTTCCACTGTAGTAGATCGACAGATAAAAATGCACCCGAAGTGATTATTTAGATTGAATGAACCATGTCTACTTCGTGATTTTTTCCTTCTAGAGTGACGTAACTTATTTGACGTCACGTGTTGACATGGCATGAGCCAATTTCCTCTTGACACATGTCATCATATGATTATGCCATGTGTACTTGCTAACATGGTATTCTGACATGGTCTGCCACATTTCCTTACTGATATGGTCTGCCATACGTCCTTGCTGACGTGGTCTGCCACACGTCCTTGTTGACGTGGTCTGCCACATGTCCTTGCTGACGTGGTCTGCTAACGTGATCTGTCATATGTCATTACTAACTTGGTCTGCTAACGTAGATATCCCACACATCCTTGATGATGTGGTCTGCTGATGTGGTCTACCACATGCCCTCTTGAATTAGATGATTGAGGCTTACTTCGGATGATCCGATGATCGAGAATTTATTTCGTCTCTTCGGACTTCGGGAATTTCAAATCTCAAACTTTCCGGAGCGTAACATCTTCACATATTTTAACCCAAAACGAATGTTGTTCATTGATCAAGGTTTTATATCAATAGCTTGATCTATCTGCGATACTGCTTAGCCTTGGATTAAATCCAACGACTCTTCTTCTAGCTTATCCCGTCCTTCCACTAGAATGATCTGACGACTGATGGATATTCGAGTGATTGAGATCTCATATCTCAGCTCTTGATTATCCTGTCCTTCCACTTAAATCAATCTGACGACTGACTAAAATTCGCATAAATGAGATCTCAGATCTTTTACCTCGCTTATCCTGTCCTTCCACTCGAAAATGATCTGACGACTAACGGGATTTCGGATAATCGAGATCTCATATCTTTCAACTTATCCTGTCCTTCCACTTAATTTTAATCCGACGACTGATGAGATTTTGGATAATCGAATTCTCAAGCCTTTTTCCCCACTTATCCTATCCTTCCACTTTAAAATGATCCAATGGTTGAGAAGAATCTCGAAACAAGTCAATGATTAAGGATGGTTGCGGGGTCCTCAACCAGCATGACTTTTAAGACTATTGTCGGGTTCTGTAATGGAAATCACTCGTTGGTAGTGGAACTGATTCGAACCATAGATATACTGTCAAGTAAGCATTGACAGTCGTTGTGGATTGCAGAACCACAACTTGCGAGTGGTTTAATTCGTCACCCAAAACTCTGTAATTTGAAGTTGTGCGTTGTTGGTGAGTCAACCACAATCGTCAATCTTTGATACTGTAAGATATGACAGTCCTAAATAATTGCAGGATTGGAAATAAGACAATGTTTAATACTTATTACGATCTCCACAATCTATTCCTGCCATTGATCTAGCGATTGCGCATCTGACGGTCACAACTCAATCCGACTTAATCTGATCGTTTGTTGGATCAACCACAGTCGTTGATATTCAAGTCTATGAGATCTGATGATCTAGACCAATTGCGGGATTGGAACTAGCGAGTCATTTAATTCTCCTTCTGATCTCCACAATCTATCCCTGCCGTTGATTTGGCTTGCAAATCCGAAGGTTACGATCCTCCAATGGTATTCAAGCCCTTGGTCACTCATATGATTGATGTCCATTATATGAGACGATCAACACCATCAATTTCTTGATCGGACGACTGCTGAGCCTTCTCACCTTTTCCTGTGGATTGGTCGACTTCTCAGTCTTTCCATCGATCGTACGACATTTCTAGAACGTGCTCTTCATTCGATATCTCTCCCGAGCTTTAATAACTGTTTGTGCATTCTTTTATGCACTGATAGTTAGTCGCTAATTCGTTTGAGCTTTGATAATAGGAACATTTTTTATCCTATTGTGATCAACAATAATCACGAATTGCTTTCAGCCTTAAGGTGATGTTCTTCTGTCGATCTTTAGTATACTTTTTCTTTTGAGATTAACCTTGCTGCTCTACTTATTTTTTGACATTCTCTTTCCATCATTGACCCTTCATTACACATGGAAAGACATTATTGGCCATCTTGACAATAATTCCAGTTGTATAACAGATCATGACTGATTCATGTTGCCATCATAACAACTTATCGTGACTGTTGACATCAATGACAACACATGAATGGCAATATGTCCAACAACAACAATTGAAATGGAGAGCACAAATATGAAAAAATGAGGTGCATGTTCATGGTTCTGTTAAAAATTAAAATGACGGTGCTTGTTGGCTCTCTCCCTCCTTCCCCTTCTCTCCCTCTCCCCTTATTACACATATGTGCTACCTCATCACAAGAAAATATCATAATAATCATAATTAATTCCTACCCTCCCAAAATTTGTACTATGATTTCACTACATCCACATCTACAAAAGGTCATATGTGTTAGAATATAGAAGATGGTGTGCTCGTTTTACAATTGACGATACCCTCGTCACCCAACCATAGGCCAAAGCCACTCTCCAAGCACCTTAACCTTGACTGAGAATTTCTCCGGAAGAAAACCCTAGGCTAGATAGCCAAACAAAGGGTAGCACACCTTTCCCCAAGGATAGCGCATCACAGAAAAAAAAGATGATCAGATAGTCCAAACCCTAGCCAAGAGATAGTCCAAGCCAAAACCCAAACTACTAGTTGTAGCAGCTGCACCTGTAGCTCTCCTCCACACGTGTGCACCAATCTGGGAACTGCAGTGTGCACCAAACTGGGAACTGCAATTATAAGATGATGTCAAATGAGAACTGGCGCCCTGTATTTATACTGGTTCTTCCAGATTTACTGAGGATGACTTCTCCTTATGGATATGTGTCTGTTCAGTATATTATTATTATTTCTGGCCGACTTCTTCTCTTGTAGGCTAATAACCTAATATAAATTATCTTCTTGAGCCGGCAAGACTTCTAGGGTTATTAGCCAACTCTTTAGGGTTTTCTCTTGCTTTCTGGAGTCTTCTACTCTCATCAGGTTTACACATGGAGGTAAATACCTCCTGCAACTACCATAATATTAACACTCCCTCCTAGATAGGGAGGTATTATAGGTAATGGACTTGAGCACAAAAACATACCATTTACCTGGTAGCATCGATATAGTCGTCTAGACTATCTCATGACTAGATCATGAGCATCACCATCACCATCAACTACATCATCTCTCGAAACCATACTTCATCTAAGTAATTAGAAATGATGCTGGATAAGTCACTCACACCATAGAGTGATACAAGAGCCACTCTTATAATCTAGAGGAGTAAATGCTCTGAACCAATTTCTGTCTGGAAAATCTCTATTCATTATTAGTCTGGATGGTGATTATTTCCAATAAACTGCTGATAGTCTTCAAGGCAGTTAGAACAAAAATAGAACACAATTGTGTCTATCCATAGTAGTACATAACTAAAATCTAGTGGTTCACTACCACACCAAGTAACACACAAGTACTTGATCAACAATGTATAGTCACGAACAGTGGAACGTATCCACCACAATAGTCTTCATCTACTGTCATACAATCTTCATAACAAACATCTGATAGCAACCTGCATAGAAACAATGTTATGATATATACTGAATTATTTGGGCCAATCTTTCACTCACGTTTGTGAGATTTGAAAGAATATTTTCCCTCATCAGTAATGGGCTATCTGCCCTATTCTTCTCAAACAAGGAAGAAGGACTGTTTCTGATTTCTGAGCATGGACCATTCCTCACCCTGGGCCATTCTTCCTACACTAATCAAAGTGCACCCTAGACAGAATGTATAAACCCTAAGGAATGTCTGATTTTGGACCATTCCTCACCACTGGCCATTCCTCCTACACTAATCAAAGTGCACCCTGGAGAGAATGTATAACCCTAAGGAATGTCTGTCCCTGATTGCTGAGCCTGGACCATTCCCCACCTTGGGCCATTCCTCATACACTAATCAAAGTGCACCCTAGAGAGAATGTATAAACCCTAAGGAATGACTATCCAGACCATTTCCTTCGTTAACCACAAGAGGAAAAGACTATCCTGCACCAACCTAAAAAATGGACCATTCCTCATGTTAACCACAATGAGAAATCACTGTCCGGTGAGGCATGCCAGTCTTCTTGAGTAACCCTCAAGAAGAGAGACTTCCCTAGACCACTCCCCATGTTAACTACAATGGGAAGTCACTGTCTATGATACATCAACAATCAAACTACTTCCCATGTTAACCACAATGGAAAGTGATTGTCCGTCAGAAGTCTCAATCCACTTTCCGAACATGAAAGCATCTGTCCAAAATGGACTATTTTTCAAATTTAAAGATGAATGTCTTCAATAATGTTTTCAGTTCTCCCTCCTAACTTGGAGAGTCATTTATTCCTTTTCCAATAAGAAGGAAGTTGTTTCCATGAGCTCTAGCTTGAGTACGCAAACTCTTTCATCTTGGATATAAGCTTTACCAAAATGTCTGCTTATCTACTCATCGGTGGAGATATGTATTGGAGAATCATTTTCTCCTTTCTGGACTTCATCATGGATAATGTAATGCTTGATTTCAAATGTACTTTAGTCTGGAACATTGTGAAGGTTTCACGTATATCTGAACAATAGAGTATCATAGTTGGAAAACTGGAACATATCTATGTGGCACTTCTTCTATCATCATGAGATTTGATCTATTGAGTAGTCATCTTGATGTTATAGGAAATCTTCACCATGCTTCTACTGTGCACTGGAGGTTCTCCACCAAGTTATCTTCTTTTATCTTCATATAAGAGTCTCTTTCTGGTATGCCTCAGAGTTCTTGAGATTGCTCTTCATACGCTCTTTATTCAATTTCTCTGGAGAACATTCTTTGTATTCATTTGATGTAGAACTCCAACTCATGGATGTTGCAGATGATATAATGTAGAGATAAGTCTAGTTTTCTGAAACAAGTAATCATCATAGTCTTCTCCCTCCATCTGGGAGAACCTCTGGTTCTAGATATCGCAATGCTTTCATTCATAAGTCTTCCATAAACTTTTCTTCATCATGACTTTCAGTTCTTCTGCTTGATTTCTTTTAGTGAGTTCATATCAGGCTGGTAATATTGTGATTCTTGATACAATGACTGGTTGTTCTGGTTCCTCTTTCTTTCTTGGAATCCTCATGTTCTTCTTCATGTTTTTCTTTAGCTCTTGGGTCCATGGAGTTTCTTATAGATTCCATGCCCTAGAGATTCCACTACTTCCTTTCATCATAGGATCATGAATCTCGATGGACAACCAATAATACTTTAAGGCTTCTCTTCGAAGAAGTCTTCTTCTGCGGTTGAACTAAACATGAACTGTCTTTTCATGGCTGGTACCATGGATATATATTTTATCATCTTCAATGGATCATAGGATTAGGTCCCTCCTAACCCTTGCTTCATGTAAGAGTGCATATAATCGGCTCCCTCTGTCTGATAGAGTCCACGCTTCCATCTGCATCCTTATTGTCTTTTGCAATATATAATTGGCTCTCTTGTCTAACAGAGTCCACACTTCTGTCTTGTTGTCTTCTACAAAACGTCATAAGTATTTTTCCAATTTCCTCTCGATTGCTGACTTCTTTCTGTCTTTTCTTATACTGAGTTTCTTCATGATTGATTTAGTAGCTTCCACATGATTTATATCTCATCTTTTCATGTGTATTATCTAATGATATCCATTTTCATCTTGTTTGTTCTTCCATAGGTATAGTTCTTCTTGGAACGTATTATAGATATGCAAGATATGTACAGAGATGATGCAAACAAGATATGTACAAGAAATAAGAAAAGTGTTGTTGCCTTTTAGAAGAAGAAGTCTCTTCCATCCTGCTTATTCTTCTTTGTAGGTTCCTTTTCTTCGGCAACCGATGCTTCGTGTTTCTCCTTCCTTCTCTTTAGCTTGTGACAATGATTCTTGTAGTGACCATACTTTTGACAGTTGAAGCATTGTACTTCTAAAATGTCTTTCTCTTGATTTGGCTCCTTCCTTGAGCCAAACTTCCTTTTGTTCCTAAAGTTCTTGAATCTTGCTGTGAAAGCTTGATCGTCGTACTTCTTTTGGGGTTTCTCTTTTGCATTGATCCTTGATTCTTCTTGAGCAAAACAAGTCCAAAGTTCTTCAAATGTTGGGTACTCCTTCCTTGTGTTCATGCTTGCGACAAATGAATCCCATGTCTTGGGAAGACCATTGAGTACTATGTTCACCAATTCCTTCTCTGAAGTGATCTCTTCAATAGCTTGTAGTTGATCTCTTAACTGGGAGATTCTTACAAAGTATGATGTTATGCTGTCATCATCATTCATCTTCATGTCACAGAGCTCTTTCTTCAGACTCATAACTTGTCCAATGTTTCTGACTAAGAAGAGATTTGTTAGGGCATTGTACATCTTCTTCAATGAGTCAAGATGGGAGATGTAGGGTATCAAATGGTATTTTATAAAATCCACTATGATACTCATGGCATTGATGTCAACATCTTTGAACTTCTCCATAGCTGCAACGTTCTGCGGTTCCTGCTCTTTTCCTTCTTCAAACTCTGGCTTCACGATCTTTCCTTTCACGATATCCAACACTTTATTCTTGGCAAGGATGAGGTAAATCCTTGTCTTCCACACTCTGAATTTAGAGGCTCCATCTAACTTGTTCTTAGACTTCATAGAGTTAGTCATGGCTGCTTGACTTGGTCAAACCCTAGATTTTGACCAGAAATTCAAACTTCACATCTTGGCTTGCTGAGAGTATCAGGAGATGCGCTAGGCTAGGGCACATTGATCTTTCTGGAGATAAAGTCAATCTCTTCACTTAAGGTGCCTCAACGAGAGGATTAGGGTTTCTGCAACTACTCCTGCTAGTAACCCTAGCGGCAGTGTCTTGGAAGCTGCTTTTGCTAGTAACCCTAGCGACAGTTCCTCAGTGAGCTCAATATCCTAGCGGTTATGTTTCCTTCCAAAGTTTAGACTGAATGAAGGAGGTGTGGGCCCATAACCTGTTAGAATATAGAAGATGGTGTGCTCATTTTACCATTGACAATACCCTTGTCACCCAACCATAGGCTGAAGCCACCCTCCGAGCACCTTAACCTTGACTGAGAATTTCTTCGAAAGCAAACCCTAGGCTAGATAGCCAAACAAAGGGCAACACACCTTTCCCTAAGGATAGCGCATCACACACAAAAAAGCTGATTAGATAGTCTAAACCCTAGCCAAGAGATAGTCCAAGCCAACACCCAAACTGCTCGTTACAGCAGCTGCACCTGCAGCTCTCCTCCACTCGTGCACACCAATCTGGGAACTGTAGTGCACACCAAACTGGGAACTGCAATTCTGAGATGCTGTCGAATGAGATCTGGCACCCTGTATTTATACTGGTTCTGCCAAATTTGCTAGGGACGACTTCTCCTTCTGGATATGTGTCTGTTCAGTATATTATTATTTCTGGCCGACTTCTTCTCTTGGATGCTAATAACTTAATATAAATTATCTTCTTGAGCCGACAAGACTTCTAGGGTTATTAGCCAACTCATTAAGGTTTTCTCTTGCTTTCCGGAGTCTTCTATTCTCATCAGGTTCACACATGGAGGTAAACACCTCCTGTAGCTACCATGATATTAACAATATGTCCCTTTCATTCAATCCATCATCATCTTATCACTATTTATTTATCACCCATTCACTCTTAATGATGGAGAGAGTGAATGGTAGACAAAGAAATAGTCACAAGACAATGATGGATTCAATGAAATGGACATACGACCATTTGTAGGTGTGGAGGTAATGAAATCATGGTACAAATTTTGGTGAAATCATGGTACAAAGTTTTGGATACAACTCCAAATCACATATTTTTAAGAGGTACCAATTTTTTAATTTAATTATGGTTCACTAATATTTTTTCAACGTGAAGTATCTTTCTTTGAGAGAAACACTTTAGATCAAGCCCTCCTCTATTATCTTTCCATAGAAATAAAAATTAGTATATGCCATCATCCTCTATTTTGTCACCCTCCACCTTCACATCCTCCTTTCAATGGTATGTTGTCACCATCTTCTACTATCCCTAACCCTAATCTTGGTACACCTTCATGACCCCCTTGCTGGTGTTATTTCCACAAATCTATTTTCATAATTCTTCCAGTTGTTATGCCTTGGAGCACCAATCTATCCCCAAAAATCTGTACACTAATGACCAATTTCTAGAATGCTCCAAAACTACCCAAGTTTTTACAGGGCATGATCCACAACACATTTCTGACAAGGTTTCTACTGTCCATGTTTTTTTATTCTTTCCTTGGTTGTTTTTGATGTGTCTGGGAGCATACGAAAACCAACCAAGGAAAGAGTAGAAAACATGGGATTCACATGGAACAACTTGAACATGCTCCACTGAGCAATTGGGTCTATTTCAGCTTCTATGATGGAGGACTAGGTATACTATGTTTGCAACAACTGCCATTTTTTGTCTTTTATATCCACATAATCTTGTCAACATTCCTTCGCTCATCACAAGTGTTAGAAATGCATTCATGTGGTGCATATGCATTCTATCAAATGCTAATATTCTTTTAAAATATTCAATTGTTTACAAACATGAATTTTATGTGCTTTTGTGAGTGTGTGCACATACAATGCATTATGACCAGTTAACTATTTTTGCAGTTATCGAGACTCTATACAAAGTCTATTGGAATCAATATCATATCCATACATATGAAAAAACTCTAGTAAGAATTGTTATCTTTTCTTTGTATCTCCTTTTTCACATTTGCAAAAAATGATATCATTATCAATGCAAGTTGGAATTCAAGGCCAATGCTAATTTGTTTAGAAGAACAATCTCTCTTATATTTAGATGTATTTTTTCAATGTAATTGGGGTTTATTTCTTTCAAAATAGAATATGTATATGCTTTACTTACCATGTAAAACTGTGATAAACAAATTGTTATTTTGTGATGCTCACATAAAACATTTTATTATTGGATTGATTGCATGTTATCTTGCCCCAACTAGTTTGAGAAAAGTAAATGTAATATTTCTTCTAATTGTTATGTTTCTATTTAATTAATTGCATGCAAAATTTTGTATACATTTGATTCAAGTAGCATATGTTAATGATATTACAATGAGATCAGGTGCAAGTCTAGCAGTAACATGCATATTTCGAGTAGTCACATAGAACACTGTAAGTTATTTGAATCCTCAATGAAAACTTTCCTCTTCTTGTGTAGACATATCATAGATATCTTTCCAATTTATAATGCAAGTAGACTGCCACCACAAAGTTAGATTGAGATGGTGCTAGAATTTCAATGGCATCTCTAGTTGACACTAATCCATTCTTATGACTTTGGTTTATAGGATTCTTCACCTAATAGGTGAAATGAATTTACATATTTTTAGAACTACAACCTCTATAAAAGAGAATATTGGGGTAACAAATTATACATATTTGGTGAGAGGTGTTATTTTGGTAGGTTGCAACAAGAATATTTGAGTGCAATATCATGTTGTGAATTTTTTGAGAGAAGCTAAGTGATTTTTCCATTTCTTTGTCATTTCTAAAGGAGGGAGGCTTTTTATTGAAGGAAAATGACTTGGAGAATCCCAAGAGAAGACCACCCCAAGTAGAAGGATAATTTAGAGAGCCATCTCTCCCTAGGTATAATTTAATTTGTACCTCTCTTTCTTCATCAACATAATATTTACTCTTACCCATGTGTTCGATGTTTTCTTTATGCTATTGGTAATTTTAGCATTTCATTTTCATAGTAACAATGTTATTTTTCTAGATTTAGGGATTTTTACATGCAATGCAAGCTAGGGTTTCGAGCTATTTCATTACATAGGTTAGAGAGATAATCTTATTTTCCATCCCAAGGAGAAGGTATTCTTGTTTTTTGAATTCTTTTCAGGTCATTCTAGAATGGTTGATGCTCTTAGCACTTTCTCCTCCAATGTAAGTCATTGAAAATAATACCTTTGGGAGCTTTCTATAAGTGAATTTATCCCTCTCTCTCCCAACCTTATTAAATTTTCTTGTAAAGGAAAGTATGTATACCACCATTGTATTATTATAGTAGGGCCCAACCACCTTTATGGATTGGGAACTACTATTTAACACACACACACAAGGAAATTCCCACAAGACAATATTAAAGTATTACAAATTATGCACAAGTAGTAGAATGCGTCTCCCACCAATTTCTAGTAGTGAGAGTATACCTTGAATACCCAAACACATGAACCAAATAAATGAGACATCATAATTCTTCCTAATATGAACAACATTAAAAGACACACAATTGAGATAATAAGGATAACCACTAGATTATTTTCCATAAAATGGGGGAAATGTAATCCAAGTCATGATATGGTAGGTTGGAGGCAATTAAAACATTCCTAGGATCTCATGTAGTGTAATCAAAATTCTTAAAAGTTAATTAAAATAGAGAACAATAAATATGTTACTATTAAGTCTTTAAGAGTGATACTTGCAATAGAATATGGGAACCCCACACCCATAAGTAACATAGTTAAAAAAAAAACATACAAGGATTAGTGTGCATGCACATAAGAATAACATTGTAAATTAAAATTGAAACTATGAATGTTGATAACAATCCAAAGCTAGAAATCCTTGATGGTTATAGGTTTGGCCTGTCTCATGTAGCTGCCAATATGTCGAAGTAATTGTAACGACCCCTATCGTTGCGACAACATGCGACACATAACTAGTTCATTTTTTTTGCAGGGAAGTAACAACAACAATAGTCAAACAACGCAACTCGATGATGAACACGATGCAGGAAACCATGCAATAAACAACATAAAGACTCAACATACTAGCACATCATGCAACTAGATGAAACATGCGAAATCAATTAGACAAATAAAAATGACTACCCGCCCGTCCTACCCTACAAGGTTAGGACCTCCAGGACACATAAGCAATGCTAAAGCCCAGGTTCCCATCGATTTTGACCATTTAAGTGAAAGTTTAAACCTGCGAAGTAAAGCAATGCATATAGATTCTTAAGCAAGACAAAAATTAATCAATGGCTCATACACAGAATACACAAAGATTTTATACCGGAAACCCTCAACCGGGAAAACCTTTCTGCTATTCATTATATCGAATTTCACCATTCGCCATAGAATATATACAATGTTTTTAGGTATTTTGTAGATACCAAAACCCTAATCCCTTAATCCAAGATTAATTTACAAATCCGATAAAAATGGCAAAAGCCACCCAAAAAAAAATTTCGGGGTGCTGCCCCGAACGCTGCACGTAACCAAGGGGGGGCATACTTGCCCCCCCCTGGGACCCCCCTAAGAAAGCACCCAACACACATGGCAGAGCTTTAGTGGTTGGGATCATTATACATAGTTTTCATATCTGACTCGCCCACACACACACCCATGCAAAGAATATATTACATACCCAACATTCTCCCACTTGTTGTTTTCTTTGCATCCAGGGTTCCAGGGGATTATATAGTCAACAATCTAGGGCAGCAATGCCCATTGTTTCTCTACACCAGGAGAACTTTTCTTTGCTCACAGATTTTTTCAATGAATCTGCAACATTCTTCAAGGTGTCAACCTTTTCCAGTAACACCTTCTTTTCCTCAACCATGTCTCTCACAAAGTGATACTAAACATCAATATGTTTTGTCTTCGAATGATAAGCTGGGTTCTTTGCTAGGAATATTGCACTATGAATGTCACAATCTAATCTCACTGCTTGTTGTACCAACCCAATACCTGAACACAATATTTGTAACCATACTGCTTCCTTGCTTGCATGAGTGGCTGCCATGTATTCAGCTTCTGTAGTTGAGAGTGCCACTACATCTTGTCTTTTGCTCATCCAATTGATTGCTCCTCAAAATAGGTTAAACACATACCCACTTGTAGATATTTTACGATCCAGATCTCCAGCCCAGTCTGCATCAACAAAGCCACGTATGTCCACCACTCTGTAACATACTGTACTCACTGCCTCTGCCCATAATTCTTGTCCTAACCCGACACCGCTGAGCATTCTCCTTGCTTTTTCCATCAATGTCCTGTTCATCCTTTTTGCAACTCCATTCTACTGAGGAGTGTATGGAGTAGTCTTTTGCCTTGCTATACCACACTTCTTACAGAATTCTTCGAATTCATTTCCGTAGAATTCTCCACCATTATCTGTTCTCAATACCTTTATTTTCTTCTCTGTCTGATTTTCTACCAGAGCCTTAAACTCTTTAAATTTATCAAATATGTCAGATTTCTTTCTAAGAAAATAAATCCATGTGTTACTTGAAAAATCATCTATGAATGAAACATAATACACAGATTTACCTAGGGATGGAACAGGAAAAAGTCCAAACACATCACTGTGTATCAACTCTAAGATACCCTTTGCTCTTGTAGCACCAGATGGGAATCTTACTCGATTCTGTTTACCATATATGCAATGTTCACAAAAATCAAAATCCAGAGTGCAATTAGACATACCTTCAACCATACCTTTACCGTGTAGTGTTCAAAGGCCCTTTTC
>ML780276.1:436101-516919 GCA_009831015.1 Picea engelmannii
TTTAGATGTTCTGTCACAGAATCTCCATCTTCCATCCTAAGATGATACAACTTCTTTCGAAGAAACAACTTGTTTACTAGGGACTTTGATTGATACAAATTCCCTAACTTATCCCATAGTTCCTTGGCTGTAGATTCTCCTGATACATTCAACAACACTAAATCTGGCAGGCATAGTCGAATAATACTCCTTGCTCTTCTGTCTAACTTGTCCCAATCTTCCTTCGACATACTAGTAGCTGCTGTACTAGTAGTTTGTGTACTAGCAAGTTGTGTACCAGTAACCTGTGTGCTAGTAGACAGTGTACCAGTAGGCTATGTACCAAGATCCACAACGATCCATTGTTCTTTGTCTATAAGAAGGTCCTCCATCTTGAGCTTCCATAGCTCAAATTTTTTACTGTTGAACTTCTCTATCTCGATTCTAGATGAGCTCACCATTCCTCTTTCTTTACTCGAATCTCCACTGCAAAAGCTCCCACTAAACCCAGGTTTATCACAGACCCAAGATAAACTTGATCTATCAAGACCGAGCCAAACCCTCAACAAAAAAGGCGTCCCTTTTGAGCCAAAAATGAGCTCTGATACCACATGAAAGTTTAAACCTGCGAAGTAAAGAAATGCATATAGATTCTTAAGCAAGACAAAAATTAATCAATGGCTCATACATAGAATACACAGAGATTTTATACTGGAAACCCTCAACCGGGAAAACCTTTCTGCTATTCATTATATCAAATTTCACCATTTGCCATACAATATATACAATGTTTTTAGGTATTCCATAAATACCAAAACCCTAATCCCTTAATCCAGGATTAATTTACAAATCTGCTAAAAATAGCAAAAACCGCTCAAAAAAATAATTATGGGGCGCTGCCCCGAACCCTGTTGCCGAACACTGCACGTAACCAGGGGGGGCATACCTGCCCCCCCTTGGGACCCCCCTAGGAAAGCGCCCGACACACACGACAAAAATTTAGTGGTAGGGATCGTCAGACGTAGTTGTCGTATTTGATGCGCCCACACACACACGCATGCAAAGAATATAACACATACCCAACATTAAGGTCTCAAGTCTAGCGATTGCTCTAAGGAACAAGGAGGTGTCTACATCCCGCATGGCAAATGCAAGATCACACCTACTAAGATAAAAGACAACCTCAATCAATCCAAACACAAAATCTTTGATGACCAATCACAAGAACCTTCCCGACGAGCGAGAGACAATCACAATAAAATTACAAAACAAATACAACCATAAGTACAACAACATTCACATCAGGAGGCACGCGACCCTAATCCAGGTTTCACATGCACTATCGATCGACATGTGCAATGATCCGAGCTTAAGAATTCATCTTTCACGGTGCGACGAGCGCACAAGAATCCCAAGCGCATTCAAATCTAAACCTTTAACAAACAGAACCAACGCGTCAAGTTACCAAATTAAACTGTCAGAGTCCTAAAACACCAATAACTTTTCCATTAAAAGCAACTTGTGATGGAATTGAATAACATCTAAAATAATGTAGTTCATTTATAATATCTCATAAATTCTTGGATAAACTCCAAGAACTATACTTGAATCACTACTTGAAGAACGAAATACATCCCTAACACCAAACATAATAAAGTGTATGTCTTGTTGGATCAACTATTTATGTTAAGGATCTCTACTTTGTAAATCTATTCACACCCATAGTATCAACATGGCAATGTTCATCACTTGTCAAATCACATTGTTTAAGTTAGTTGCTCCCATTTTATCACACACCTATAAATATCTAAATTCCTTGTAAGGATTCTATAGAAAAAGTTTTTCCTAGAACAATTTGTAGGCAATAAAACAATAATAACTTAAATAAACCCTTTGCAGAAATATTAAAAGATATAAAAAATTATTGGCAAGGTTGTTGATGCTACAGTTTCATAATATATAATTTGATGTGTTAACCTCCATAATATACCCTAGCCATATTCCAGCTGCCAAGATCCCAAAAATAGTCCGAAATTACAGAAGTAACAATTATATGTGGGATAAGATTAGAATTCGCTACGTTAAAGTTGTGCTACAGATACAGATAGTAATAAATAAATTCAAATGGCAATAAAAATCTGTGTAGTAATAATTGAATTTCAATTGCTATTCGTTACCAACAAAATTGTTGTCCATGAATAAAAATTGCTGTCCTTACGCACTGCTACAGATACCATAGTTTAAACACTTTAAGAAAGGCGCTGGAATATTTTGTGGAGTTTAACCTTGTTTTTGAGCATGCATGAATTTCATTAGTTCATACACTGTTGTTTAAAATGATGCCACATAGTCTTCTATAGTGAAACGGACCTCTCGGTCTTACATGTATTTTATTGTATGAAGGGATTGATTGATGGAGACAACAAGCTTTTCTCTCCACTGTTTGTTTTGCTCTGAGAGACACCGCGTTGTTCTTAAACCATTAATTTACTCAGATGTCGAGCGTTGATGGAAATAAAACAAAGACCATTCAATCATGTACTAAACTAAAATGAATAGATTAACATTTGGCAACGAGCTTCAAGGTTATTTGAATCTTGATCTTACTTTGCAGTGAAATGATACAATAAGCACATTAATAAAATCGCCTGATTGTCACGATCATCACGAGGAAGCACATTAATAATTATATGTATAGTAAGCACGGTAATAAAATCTTAGTGAATATATACAGTAAGCACAATAATAAAATCGCCTGGCTATCACGATTATCACAAGGAATCACAGTAATAAATATATACACATTAAGTGCAACACAGTCATTCCAGCAGTAAGTAAAAATTGGATATGAAATTTAGTATTATAATAACACTAATCAATCAACTTTTCCATCACTGAAATTACTACACCATTCCTCCAATAATACAACCATATGAGTATTAACAAATATGAAGAAAACATGTCTCAATAATTAAATAAATCCATCAAGTGCCACCTTCAATCATCCAAGTTACAAAAGAGAATCCAATGAGTAACATTACTCGAAAGGAAACTATTCACCCAAAAATCATGATAAATTATTCCTCAACCCATATAATCAATCATAAAGAATTGGGTATTAGTAGACAAATTCCAATCATATAGTAGAGCAATCAGATTCCATCGCGAAGAAGCACAATAATAAATATATACAGTAAGCACAACATAGTAAGTAAAAATACAGTAATGAAACACAACAAATCATGCCCAATAAACCGTTGGGTGGGTAACACGATTTTTCTGAGGAAAGGAACACAAATATGGCTGAGCAATGGAAATAATGCAGGTTTACACCCCATCAACGCAGAGAAGTTATGAAATCGCTGGGCGATGAAAAACAGAATCGGCTGAGTAAAGACCACAAAATTGCTGAGCAATAAAGAAGTGTTTTTGCTGTACACAAAAAGAATTTGTCGGGTAGAGAATTTATCCTTCACTTATTATCCATGCACAGGAAAGAAGGGAATTTGAATCTAAATCTTTAACACCGGAGTGAAATACAGTCAATTCAACTCCTGGCCAACTGCTCAGGCACAAACAGAAGACAAAAACACAATTTCTTTGTATTAAAACCAATACAAATGCAAAGTAAAATAAAATAATGGCCCGATACCAAAAAGCAGTCTTCCTCAGTAATAATACAACGCAGTAATAATCCCAACCAAAACCAAAAACTCCATAAAACGCAGTAATAAAACAAAGCTCATAAACAAAAATTTAGTGACCCTCTTTCAATTTCACACGACACACTATTGCCCAAATAGAAATTCATATGCATAATTAAATGATTCTTTTTCTTTTAACAACATCTACGCAAGCGAGCTTTCTACAATAAAGAAATGCATGAACAAGAAATTGAGCTATTATTTAATACAAATTATGCACATGCGTACTGTAGCCAAATGCAAAGAATCAAAAGTGACCATCCCGCGCTTGCGCTCCATCCAACTCCGACTTGTCGACCGATGAGACCTCACCGATACCTCCCAACCAATGCTAGGGGTACTCTTCTCCCCCCTGAGCCCCCCTAGCTGCAAAGGGGCCACACACACAATACCAGAGAATGCTAGCTCCCCAACTCCCCTCGCAAGGACGAGATATCACTCATTACCTGAGTTGGGTATCCCAATTCCCACAAAAGAAAGTTCAGTCAAGATGAAATTTCAGCAACGTAATGTTACGCAAGCCAGATGTGATGCATACTGCTCCTTCGCCATCCTTATTATAGAGTTTCTTAGTCATTAGTTTCCCCAACCCTCATTAGATTCCTTTTTCATTTATTTAATTAGGAACCCCCCCGTACACATGTCACCCGATCCCCTAGTTGTACCACAAACTCAATTTATTAATTAATTAAATATTCATATTTCCCTCACCCACCTAAAAGCGTTCCTAAAAATGCTCCTCGGTGTCCCATTATTCGCTTAAAATTCTTAAATGACTTACGCCTTACTTAATTCCTAGTTGAGTTCATAAATAGAAAGTTCCATAGGATAGATTCCTTACTAAGTTAGACATTCCCATTTTTTTTAAGTTTCCCCTTTTCCTTAGGTTTCCCCCTTTTCTTTAAGTTTCCCTTTTTCTTAAAGTTTCCCCTTTTTATAACTAAGTTCATAATTAGCAGGTTTAGACAAAAGCAACCAAATACCCCCTTTTATTAAATAAACCTTTAATAAAATTTCCACTTTAATTTTTAATGCTTGAATTTTCTTTACGCCCTTCTTGTTACATGTCTAATTAGTTTTTTTGTTCAAAGATTCTACTTAGACCTAGGTTTTCAATTCACTTGGCTTGGCGACAGTTTTTAAGGGAAAAATTGTTATTAAACTTTACTTATCATGTCATTCATTTTAAGGCTGACCAGGTCCTAAGAAGGCATAGTTTTCTCGGCATTAGGTTTATTAACTTACCATAGTTAAAATCACGACGTGCCCGTCAGGATGCACCATGTGCTCCAAGGTTTCCACTCGCCTCTTTCCATTTTATTCGTGCAATGTGCCCTTCAAGATGCACTATGTGCTCCAAGGGTGCCACTCACCTCTTTCCATTTTATTCGTGCGACGTGCCATTCAAGATGCACTACGTGCTCCAAGGGTGCCACTTGCCTCTTGACTGAATTTGGTAGACGTCCAACCCCCGAAGTCAATACTCTGTCAGGTGATCTTATGGAAGACTAAGGGTCTCTAAGGAATAATGACCCTTCCTTATTGCGTGCCCCTTAGAATCATCATGAGCGACTGTCATAGTCCGCCCTCACGACATCGTGGGTCTTATCAAAATAGGTAATTGTTAACCTACAGTTCGATCCACGATGAGAGTGCTAGTAGGTTGTGGCAGGGCGGCTGCAACACCTCTCCCTCAATGTATCTGGTTGCCATGCGTAACCCCTCTACTCCAAATGTGAGTCTGGTCAGTAAGCTATCGTCAGCCTGCATCCATCAACAAATCATGTCAACAATAACAATCAACATCATAATATCTAATCATATGTACATATGTCACATCAACAACATTCAAACCCTAACAATCCACTCCTCGACTTGATCCGGAGTCCAAGGGGTTTCATCGATGCCTCAACATCCTCAACGTCAAGAGTCCTGCACACTCAGGAGAACCCAATTAATATCACCTATATATGTAAATACAACAAAATAACATATCATCAAATCCACAATATCTCATAATCATAATCAAAACAACCAATAGTATAATGACCCGGATCACTTGCAAGCAAGTGTCCTCAAAGAATAAGTCCGCTCAGTGCGCACAAGAGCGGGATGTTACATACACCCCTTCTTGTTTTAAACTGCGTCCTGAAGTTTCACCGTATGTAAGTGACAAAATAAAGTGTATCGCAATATCATAGGTCTAGTTATCAAACAAAAATGGAAAATGCTGACGCATATCATATGCGTCCTCCTAGGTCGCCAAGTGTGGACTATATTTGTCCCACTGGACCTTGATCTGATCTATTGTTCGACACCGTAGATGTTGAATGTGATGGTATGGGATGCGGATTGACTCTACCATGAGTGCACCCTTGTCTGATACCTGCAAGGAACTCATGTCAATAACATGTGTAGGATGACTAACATAATGTCTCAAAATAGATACGTAAAAAACATCGTGCATACGCCTCAAAGAATCAGGAAAGGCTAGTCGATAAGCCATGGGCCCCTTCCTTTCCACTATCTCAAGGGTCCCACGAACCTAGGAGAGAGTTTAGCACCCTTTCCTAACTTGATCAAACTCTTATGCGGTTTCACCCACAAGAAGACTTGATCGCCAACTTCATAACTATGATCGACACGATGCACATCGACATAACTCTTATGCCAATCCTGCGCTTCCTTTATCCTTTGTCTTATGGTTTGAAATTGGTCCCACCAGGACCCTATCCTTCAAGATGATCCCAACTCAAAGGTGCCCGACACGGTTGTCCATAAAGAAACTTGAAAGGCGCCATCTTAATGGTGCTTTGATAACTGTTGTTATATGAAAATTATACCAATGGAAATAATTCTTCCCCACACTTCTGTTGGTCCATCACGTACATACATAACATATCCCCCGAAGATTTGGTTTGTTCACTCAGTCTGCCCGTCTTTCTACGGGTGATATGCAGTACTAAAGTTAAGTTGGGTTCCCAAGGCCTCTTGGAAACTTGTCCAAAATTGTCCTGGAAACACTGATCCTCTATCAGATATAATCCTCTTAGGCATGCCATGTAGCCTCACAATATCACTGATGAAAACTCTAGCTAAGTTAGGTGCCTGATACGTCGTTTGCCCGGGAATAATGAGCACTCTTCATCAGAGTGTCGATTACCACAAAAATCGAGTCATGTCTCCTTGCTTTCAGTGGCAGTCCAACAATGAAATCCATCGAAATGACCTCCCATTTGGATTCTGTAATAATGTGTGGCTGTAGTAATCCTGTCGGATGTCTATGCTCAACCTTGACCTGCTGACATTTTAGACATCTTGCGACGTAGTTGACTATGTTTTCCTTCATTCCTTTCCAAAAGAATAAGGGTTTAATGTCTGCGCTCATCTGCATGACTCCGAGATGAACCATGTACACTACTCTATGAGCCTCATTTAGGATCAAACTCCTCAACTTGTTGTTGGGTGGTACGTAAATTCGACCCTTAAATCTCAATAATCCATTGTTGTCCATAGTGAATCCCTCAAATTTTGGTACCTGTTATCACATAATGTTGTTTGGAGTCGTATGTGTTCGTTGTTGAGAATACCTAAGTTTGTATCCTTTCCTTGTCTCTCTCCTTTTCACAGGCCAAATATTGAATTTTCCCCTTCGACTGTTAAATTCATTTTTTGTTTGCTCCTTTTGTTCGAACGCCCTAATTCCCCTTGATTTCTTACCCAAAGGAAGTCTTGGCCCTAAGCATATATGTTTTTATCTAAGGATGAAAACTCGTCTCCTTTGTTTCAGTCATTGTTCTCCTTATTTTCCCCATCCCACAACAAGTCATCCAAGTCCTTGTTCACTCAGGCCACAACCATGCATGCCAGGTGCAACTTTCATGGCAGTCCATTTCAAGCTCGAAGCGCAAGCAACAGACAAGTTGAATTTTTTCAGTGGTGAAGATTCTAGGAGCATTCTAGATTAATGGCCCCCGGGTATTTGGGATTTCAAAGTTACATGAAATAGAGCTCCATTAAACTCCCTGAAGGCCCGAAGTGAATCTGGACCATCCATCAACGGGGCAACGCATTAGAAGATCCATAGCTCTGGGTAAAAGAAGCTGAAGGTAGAGGAGGTTTGAGTTTTGATTTTCCTGGAGCCTGGAGACTCGAAGTGGATCTCGACTGTCCAAATCCAGGAGCCACATTTCATCAGATCTTCAGCTCCGACGAATTTTCTTGGGGAAAATAAAGTTTGACTATTGAGAAGTTTGAAGCCTGGAGACCCGAAGGGATATCATCTGTCGATTTCAAGAGGTCCACGCGTCATCAGATCTATGAATCTGGGTAAAAGCAGCTGCAGGCAGAGGAGGTTTGAGATTTGATTTTCCTGGAGTCCAGAGACCCGAAGTAATTCTCGGTTGTTCAATTCAAGAAGACAAGCATCATCGGATCACTAGATTTGGGTAAAATCACATAGAGGAGCCAAAGGAACATGAGCTATCCCCCGAGCCTTGGATATCCAAATGCTGACAATTGTCAGCATAGACAGGTGGCACCCTTATGATCTTGGCATGTGGCCACTCCCAGAGCATTAAATCTTGTTCAATCTCTGAGGAAAGGCAGTTAATGAAAGTAGAGCTGGTTGTTGAAACCTCAACTCACTCCATAAATAGAAGGCATGGAAAGCCCTACCGTGGGTACTGAACCATCAGCCCGTGGTACCCTTGTGGGAATATTTTCTTGCAAAACCCATGCTGATATGAGCTCGCATGTGACAGAGGGGTGCACGTTTAGTTTGACAGAAGAACTCGCCGACACAAAGATTTGATTATAGTGACCAGGTCACACTCTTGGTAGTGGTGTATTGTTGTGAGTATAAATAGATAGTTTTAATATTTTTTTAACATCGTCAACTGGTTGAGCAAAGCTCCCTATTTTGTAATGTTTTGATGCCATAACTGTTCTCTGGTTATGTATCGGATTTGAGACTTTTAGATTAATAGAAGTCAACCTCTTTTCATCTCTTTGTAAAAACTGTGCTAAAACACTCGAGCATGGAGGATCAAGTCGAGGGTTGTTATGCTGTTGTAATGTAGGTTTGTTTGCAACGGTATCATGACAAACTTTAGTAAGCTTCCTTGTGATATTTTCCCCTCTTACACTGAATGGCTCGGGCATGGAGGATCCAGTCGAGTTGTTGTAGATGCATGGTGATGTAGTTTTGATCATTGTGCTATTGTGACTATGTTGTTTGGACATATTTCAGTGTCTGAAGCTTGAGCTTAAGAGTGATCTTGAGTCTGAGTTTTTCTTCTGCAAGCTACTTGAAGGCTTGATGCCCATAACAATCTTGTCCACCTTTCTTACTAAGTCTTCCCTCTGCTCACACTTAAACTCAATTCACTAACTAAAGTTAGTTGTGGACCTCACTTCCTTGTGCATTACTTGTCCAGTTATGAGTTGAAATCATTCATGTATTGAGTTTTCCCCATTTGACCTCCACTCACATAAATCAAACATCCACCAAACATTCTGATGGGTACTGGTCTTATCCTCCCGCAATCTGAGGGTGACTTTCAATGTTAACATTCATGGTGTTGTTGCAAGAGAACAAATTGAAGACATTTACCTGGGATAGAATGACAAAGAGATTATGATTATGAAGGTGCATCAGATATCATAACCATTGAATATTTTAACCTGCACCTGGCGATTCCAATTTTATGACTCCATTGTTTCAGTTCTGGCTCCTAAAGGCAGACACACGAGGTCCACTTCATTGGTGCCTATAGCAACGTCTGAAGCTGACCCAAAGGAAATTATCAGAAAGGGAAAGACCGCTCAAAAATGTACCTCCACTACTTTACCAAGTTTTTCTGATAATTTGCATAATCCCTCTTTACCAACTCTAGTAACTGTTTCTGATTTTCCTATTATACAAACAGATGGAGTTTCAAGAAATTTAAGTTTTGGGAGTTTTCCTGTCGATTTCTCCCCTCCTATTCTTGGTTTGGAAGGAGAGAGCTTTGACACCCCTTTCTCCCCCCGAAGTTGTGAAGTGGAAGGAGAGATCTTTGACCTTAGAAGACTTTCCTACTCTAGACTTTACTACTCCTCCTCCTATTAGAGTTGCTGCAGTTATAGAGGGGGAAACCTCTGTTACCTCTAGACCCTCATATTTATCTCCTAATGCTCAACCTTTTCCTTTTTCTCCCAGAAACATAGCCCCAGTCTCCCTTGTTCAAACCCCATCTTCCTCTAGTTCTCCTCCAGGTCACATCCCAATGGCAGGTGCTAATCCTCCTAGGAACCAGATGGTTGAGATATTGGCTGCTAGATATGCCCTAATGGTTTTAACTCAGCCCGTGAATGCTCTCCCAACCATAGAATACCTTAAATACATTCCCCATTTCACATGGGAGGGAGACGTGACTGCAGAAGAGCACCTTTCATCCTTTTATAGATTTGCAGAGATTCAGGCCATCGAAAATGAAGATGTGTGGGTGAGAGTTTTTGTACAGAGCCTTGATGGTGATGCTAGGGATTGGTTTAAGGAATTGCCTCCTAGATCTGTTGATGAGATTTTTTCTCTGGACGATTCATTCTTGAGACATTGGGGGAATAAAAAAGATCTCCTTTATTATGTTACAAAATTTTGGGCACTTAAGAGAGAAGAGGGGGAAGTTGTTTCAGACTTCTCGAAGAGATTTAATAAGATGTATAAAAAGATTCCTGCTGAAGTTGAACCTACAAAAACCTTTGCCACGATGACTTATGCTAGTGCTTTTGACCCCGAGTTTTGCCTCTTGTTGAGAGAAAGAAGAGCTACCTCCTTGGCTCATATGCAAGATGCAACCCTTGAAGTAGAATCCAATATATTGGCAGTTGATAAGCTTAGGAGTAAGGCTGATAGAGACATAAGAAAGGGTAGGTTGGAAGCCTCACCTTCTAGTTCCTCTGCTTCCCCCCCTCAAAGGGACGAAGTAAACAAGCTACTAAAATCACTTTCTACTAGAATGGAAAGGCTGGAATTGAAAGGAAAGCACAACTATAGGAATTTTCAAAATCCTGATAATAGGGGTAGTTTCAAAAGACCAAACAATGCCCCTCAGATCATCCAAAGAGACCAAAGAAATAGGGGAAGATATGATTAGAGAATTCAAGATCCTCTTCAAAATAACCTTGTTACTGATGAAGAAGGAGAGGAAGAAGAGCTTGATTGTGAAATTCATTATCTTGGAGACACCTCCTCATTTCCTCATTTAATCCAAGATGCATATGAGGATTCTCTCATGGATAGTCAACTAAACGAGATGAGTAAAGGGGAAAGGATGGAAAAAAATCCAAACAAATATAACCTTAGGTACAAGAAGAAATAAGGAAATCCTGACATTCTTGATCAACCTGTTAGAACCAAAAAACTGACTAAAAATGTGGCAGGTGGCGTTAAAGAAAAGGAGGCAAACCCCCCGGTCAAAAGCCCCGTCCCAGAAGTGAAGGAGGTTGCGAAGCCTTCCTCCTCTTTTAGTTTTGATCATGAAATTCAAAATATTAGGATCCCTAAGCCTCTTTCAGAGTTAGTCCAGCATGAGGGTTTCAAAAGATTCCTTTCAAAAATGTTGCATCTTGAACCTTCATCTCATTCCACTAACTCAGTCAATCTCCAATATGAGAAGCCGACTGTCATACTAGGACCTTTGGTAGATGATAGAGATGATTCCTCCCCTCCTTTCTATACATCAATGAATATTCATGATAAAGTGTTGCACAATTGCTTAATGGATTCAGGGGCTTCTCACAATCTCATGCCCAAAATTGTCATGGATGAGCTTGGGCTGGAGGTTACAAAAACCTACCATTACCTATATTCTTTCGATTCCAGGAAGGTGAAATGCCTCGGGGTTATTAAGGATCTGGTGGTCTCCTTGTTTCAATTTCCAATGAAAAGTGTGGTCATGGACATAGTGGTAGCTGATATCACCCCTAAGTTCGGGATGCTCTTGTCTAGATCATGGATCAAAAGACTAGGGGGAACTTTGCAGATGGATCTGTCAGATGCCACCATCCCTGTATTTGGAGGGGAACATATAAGGATTTACAAAGAAGCAAAACTTGCCTACATTATCAGTGATGAAGCCAATCCCATCAACCACCCCATTTTCTCAATTGATACTGATTTAGGAATTGATATTTTGCAGCTCTCTAATGTTCCTTAGCCTCCTATTGAAATAAGAAAGCAACCTATTACCTTTTGCAAAGAGCCTCCCACCAAGACCTCTGTGTGGAAAATGTTTTTTGATGGAGCATCTTCTAAGGAAAGTGCTGGTGCTGGAGTAGTTTTTATTTCCCCCGCCCAAGAGACCATATATCTGTCCTACAAGTTGGAATTTGAAACAACAAACAACATGGCAGAATATGAGGCTCTTGTCTTGGGTTTGAGAGCTGCCAAAGACATGAAAATTGAGGAGCTAGCAGTGTTTGGAGACGCTGAGCTGATTGTTCATCAAGTTAGAAATCTGTATTAGGCTAAGCACCTGAGGTTAAGGGCCTATAGAAATGAAGTATGGGATATGATTGACAATTTCTTCTTGGATTTTAATATTTTATTTGTTCCAAGGAAGGAGAACTTTGTGGCAGATTCCTTGGCGGTCTCAACAAGTAATTTCAAGGTCCCTTTTCCCCCAAAACTCAAGTATGAGGTGGATATAAAATACAAACCCTCTATCCCTGACTGTGTCAAACATTGGAAGGTCTTCGAGGATGATATTGAGATTAAGAAGTTCCTTGAGACCGTGGATGAATTTTATGATATGAATAGTGATCAGGATCAAGAGTCTGGAGAAAGCCCTCATGTTGATGTTTTTATGAATAAGATTGCTAACCACCATATTGTTCAGTTTCCTAGCAACCATATTCCGAAGGGGCTTGTCCCTTTGGAGATATTGTTTGACAGAAATGATGTTGCTGTAAAGGTTGAAGGATCAACTAAAGAGGTTGGTGTGATTGGATGCAATCTAGGAACTGAGGAGGATCCCAAATGGGTCAAATTGTCTAGCAGCTTATCAAAAGAACAAAGGGCTGAGTATGTCAGATTCTTGAAGGAGTCCGCCGATGTTTTTAATTGGACATATGAATATTTGAGAACATATGACACCAACATCATTCAACACAAAATCCATTTGAAAGAGGATGCCAAACCTTTCAAGCAGAAGCTTAGACAAATAAATCCCATGCTCCAACTGATTATGGAAAATGAGGTCAAGAAGCTGTTGGATGCGCAGATCATCATCCCTTTGAGATTTTCAGAGTGGGTAGCTAATTTGGTGCCTGCGAGGAAGAAGAATGGGGAAATCAGGTTGCGTGTCGATTTTATAAATTTGAACAGGAGCTCCAAGAAAGATAACTACCCCTTTCCAAAAATGGAGCACATCTTGCAGAGAGTGACTAGTTCATCCAGGATGTCTATGGTCGATGGTTTCTCCAGGTACAATTATATCTCTGTCTCGCCTAAAGATAGAGAGAAGACAACTTTCACAACTCCTTGGGGTACATTCATGTATGCTAAAATTCCCTTTGGGTTGATGAATGCAGGAGAAACCTTCCAGCGAGCCATGGACATCGCCTTCATTGGGGAAAAGGACAATTTGTAGTCATTTATCCGGATGACATTACAGTTTTCTGCAGGTCTGATAAAGAACAATGTTATCATCCGAGGAAAGTCTTCTTGAAGTGTCGAAGGTTTGGCCTTTCGCTCAATCCTAAGAAAACTTTATTTTCCATGCAAGAGGGAAAATTGTTAGGGCATATTGTGTCAGCTGAAGGGATGAAAATTAATCCAAGCCCAGTAGCGGCCATCTAGTCCTTGTCTTTTCCCAGAACCAGGAAAGAGGTTCAGTAATTCTTGGGTAAAATTAATTTTCTGAGGAGATTCATTTCTAATTTTGCCAAGTTGGTTAAATACATTACAACCATGCTCATAAAGGGGAATGAAGTGAAACAGACTGTTGAGTCCTGAAATTCTTTCAACCACATCAAGAGGGCGTTGATTGAAGCACTTGTGCTCATCAACCCACACTATTCCAAGGAATTTATTATATTTTCCATCGCTTCATCAGATACATTAACTGCGTTTTTGCTACATAAATTCAGATGGGCTGGAACAACCTATTTCCTTTTTCAGCAGAGCAATGAGAGATGCAAAAACAAGATATGATATCATGGAAAAGCAGGCTTATGCTTTGGTGAAATCCCTCAGGGCTTTCAGAATCTATATTCTGCACTCGAAAATTATGGCATATGTCCCCTCGGCTTCAGTAAAGGAGATACTTATCCAACCCGATATAGATGGGAAAATAAGCAAGTGGATCGCCAAAATTCCAGAGTTTGACCTGGAAATCAAACCCACCAGGTTGGTGAAAGGCCAAGGTTTGGCCAGGTTATTGGCTGAATCAAATTGCGAGGCATTAGGGGTTAATTTCATGAATATAGACTCAGAAAATATACAAGCTGAGATTGTTGGTGAAGACTCTCATGTTAGCCCCAACTTAGCAGGATGCCCCTGGTATAAAGACATCATATACTTTCTGCAGAAGTTGAGGCCCCCTGATGGTTTGGGTAAAAACAAGGTGAGAGCTTTGAAACTCAAAGAAATCAAGTATTGGATCATCGATCAGATTTTGTACTGGAAGGATCCTCTGGGAGTCTTGTTGAGGTGTCTAGACCCACAAGAATCCCAAAGAGATATGTTTGATTTTCATGACAACTCATGTGGGGGGAATCATTTTTGGAGGACCACATCATATAAGATCCTTAGAGCTGGGTATTTCTGGCCCAACCTTTTTACTGATGTTTGTGAAAATATTAGAGCATGTACCAATTGTCAAAAGTTTGCTAGAAAGAAGTAGCTAAAATCTTTGCCTTTGAAACCTGTAGCGGTTTCTGGACCTTTTCAGCAGTGGGGTCTCGACTTCATTGGAGAGATCCACCCAAACTCGAGTGGCCAACACAGGTGGATTTTTACCACCACTGATTATTTTATGAAATGGATAGAAGCCATCCCTACAAGGAGTGCCTCCCACAAGGTGATCATAAATTTCCTTGAAGACATCATATCTAGATTTGGCTGTCCAAGCAGGATTGTAACAGACAATTATGCCTCTTTAAGAGTTGAGCCATTAATTATTTTATGTGAGAAGTATGGGATCACACTAGTCCATTCTACTCCCTACTACCCTCAGGGAAATGGTTTAGCAGAGTCTTCTAACAAGAGCCTCATAAAGATCATCAAAAGACTATTAGAAGACAATAAGAAATCCTAGGTTTCGAAGATGAAGTTTGCATTGTGGGCTGACATAGTTACCACAAAAATATCACTGTGCATTTCTCCTTTCCAGCTAGTGTATGGCATTGAGGCAATCTTTCATGCTCAACTTGCTTTTCCTATGGCGATGTTCCTCCAGGACTACCAAGGAGAACCTGATGACATGGTCAGGAGGATACCGCAGCTGGTAGAAGTGCAACAGACCAGGGAGCAACTGCTTGATAAAGCACAAGACCATCAACAAAAAATAAAATAAGATTTTGACAAGAGCGCAAGTAAGGAAAATTTCCAGCTGGGGGATTTGGTGCTCAAATAGGATGCACCCAAGAAAGACAAGGGAAAACATGGTAAATTTGAAGCCTTGTGGATTGGCCCCTTAAAGATTTTCGAGGTTTTTCTGAACAACACTTATGAATTGCAGAACTTGGAGGATTCTGAGGTTTTGGGTGACCCTATCAATGGGCGTTTTCTCAAGAATTTTTTTTTTTAGGCCGTGACCTACATCCCACCATTGTAAATAGCACCCCCTTTTTGTTTTTGTTATTACTTTTTATTTTAATAAAAGACTCCATAACCCAATAGCCAAGGCATTGGAGCTGCACGTTCTTGGCAGCTCACAGGGTGCATGACATCCCCTGTGGAGCCAAATGTTATCACATAATTTTTTCTGGAGTCATATGTGTTCGTTGCTGATAATACCTAAGTATGTATCCTTTCCTTGTCTCTCTCCTTTTCGTAGTCCAGATCTTGAATTTTCCCCTTCAACTGTTAAAGTCATTTTTTGTTTGCTCGTTTTTTTCAAGCGCCTTGATTCCCCTTGATGTCTTACCCGAAGAAAGTCTTGGCCCTAAGCCTATCTTTTGTTATCTAAGGATGAACACTCGTCTCCTTTATTTCAGTCATTGTTCTCTCTGTTGTCCCCAGGCAACAACAAGTCATCCAAGTCCTTGTTCACTCAGGCCGCAGCCATGGACGCCAGGCGCAACTTTCATCGCAGTCTATTTCTGGCTCGAAGTGTAAGCAACAGACAGGTTGAATTTTGTTAGCGATGGAGATTCCCAAAGAATTCCATATTAGCATCCCCCAGGTATTCAAGATTTCAAAGTTACATGAAATATAACTCCATTAAAATCCCCAAAGTGAATTTGGACCATCCATCGGTGGGGCCATGCGTGAATGAATCCATATCTCTAGGTAAAAGCAGCTGAAGGAAGAGTAGGTTTGAGTTTTGATTTTCCCAGAGCCCAGAGACCCGAAGTGGATCTCGGCTGTCCAAATACAGGAGCCACGCGTCGTCAGATCCCCAGCTCCAACGAATTTGCTTGGGGCAAATAAAGTTTGACTATTGAGAAGTTCGAACCCCGAAGACCCGAAGGGATCTCAGCCGTCGATATCAAGAGGGAAACACGTCATCAGATCTATGACTCTAGGTAAAATTAGCCGAAGGTAGAGGATGCTTGAGATCTGATTTTCCCGGAGTCCGGAGACTTGAAGTAATTCTCAGCTATTCGATTCATGAAGACATGCGTCATCAGATTGCCAGCTCTAGGTAAAAGCACATAGAGGAGCCAAAGGAACAAGAGCTAGCCCCTGAGCCTTGGATAACCAAATGTGTGGCAACAATCAACACATACAAGTGGCACCCTTATGATCTTGGCACGTGGCCGCTCCTTGAGCATTAACTCTTGTTCAATCTCTGAGGAAAGGTAGTTAATGAAAGTAGAGCTGGTGGTTGAAACCTTGGCTCACTCCATAAATGGAAGGCATGGAAGGCCCAACCATGGGCACTGAACCGTCATCTCGTGGTACCCTCGTGGGAAGACTTTCCTGCAAAACCCATGCTAATCTGAGCTCGCATATGACAAAGGGGTGCACATTCAGTTTGACAGAATAACTCGCCGACACAAAGATTTGATTGTAGTGACCATGTCACACTCTTGGTAGTGGCGTATTGTTCTGAGTATAAATAAAAAAATTTAATATTTTGTTAACGTCGTCAACTGGTTGAGCAAAGCTCCCTATTTTGTGATGTTTTGATGCTAGAACATTTCTCTGGTTATGTACCGGATTTGAGACTTTCAAATTAATAGAAGTCAACCTCTTTTCATCTCTTTGTAAAAATTGTGCTAAAACACTCGAGCATGGAGGATCCAGTCGAGGGTTGTTATGCTGTTGTAATGTAGGTTTGATTACTGCAGTATTGTGACCATTTTTAGTCAGTTTCCTTGTGATCTTTTCCACTCTTACATTGAATGGCGCGGGCATGGAGAATCCAATCGAGTTTTTGTAGCTGCATGGTTATGTAGGTTTGATCATTATGCTGTTGTGACTGAGTTGTTTGTACATATTTTAGTGTCTGAAGCTTGAGCTTAAGAGTGATATTGAGTTTGATTTTTTCTTCTCCAAGCTGCTTGAAGGCCTGATGCCCATGGTAGTCTTGTCCACCTTTCTTACTAAGTCTTCCCTCTACTCACACTTAAACTCAACTCACTGACTGAAGTTAGTTGTGGCCCTCACTTCCCTGTG
Organism: Picea engelmannii; assembly: GCA_009831015.1. Classification (NCBI taxonomy): domain Eukaryota; kingdom Viridiplantae; phylum Streptophyta; class Pinopsida; order Pinales; family Pinaceae; genus Picea; species Picea engelmannii. Next base: position 453,616 of record ML780276.1, read on the forward strand.
CATTACTTGTCCAGTTCTGTGTTGAAATCATTCCTGTATTGAGTTTTTCCCATTTGACCTCCACTCACATAAATCAAACATGCACCAAACATTTTGATGGCTACTGGGCTTATCCTCCCTCAATCTGAGGGTGACTTTCAGTGCTAACATTACCATCTTTATGTTTTGTCCGATAAAATCCTTGACCTCTTTGTACCAGTCATCGTCGCACTGTAAGGTTATAATATTTTCATGTATATTCATCAAAAGAGGCATCATCGAAAAGATGCGTGGTCTCCGACTCAATGCATCCACCACTCTGTTCACTATTTATTTTATGTAAATAATCTCGAAATCGTACTCACTAAGAAATTCCAACCAACGCCGTTGCTGCGCGTTCAATTCGCTTTGCGTAAAGATGTGTTGTAGTCCACATTGGTCCACTTTTAGTTTGAATTTCCATCCAATAAGTTAGTGTCTCCAAACTCTCAAGGCATAAACAATGGCTAACAACTCTAAATCATGCATCGCATAGTTATCCTCATGCCTTCTCAACTTTCTCGATATGTAAGTGATCACTTGACCATCTTGCATCAAGAATCCATCTAAGCCTGCCTTGGATGCATCAATGCATACCAAGAAGTTTGCGTCCACGTCAAGGACCTTTTGTATCGATGCTATCGTCAACAACTCATTGAGTCTCCGAAATGCCTCCATGCATTTCTCGGTCCAAACAAACTTCTTGTCCTTCTTTTGTAATTCCATGATTGGAATTTCTATATTCGAAAAACCCTCGACAAACCGTCAATAGTATCCTGCTAAACCCATGAAACTACGCACTTTTGGGACATTCGTCAGTGCATGCCATTCTATACTAGCCTCAAACTTTGCTGGATCCACAACGATACCTTTGCTGGAGATGACATGCCCTAAGTAAAGAATCTTCGATTAATAAAACAAGAATTTAGACAGTTTCCCAAACAACTTGTTCTCTCACAGACACTGTAGTACAAGACACAAGTGCTCGTCATGCTCCTTCATTGTCCGAGAGTAAATCAAAATATCATATATGAATACTTGGATGAACTTGTCCAAGTATTTGCGGAACACACCGTTCATTAAAGTCATAAATACCCCAGGGGCGTTTGTCAATCCAAATGGTAAAACGATAAACTCGTAATGTCCAAACCTCATCTTAAAGGCGGTCTTAGGGATGTCGTCCTCCTTGATCCATAACTGGTGATACCCTGATCTCAAGTCAATCTTTGGAAACACCGTCGCACCTTTCATCTGATCAAACATATCATCAATCCTTGGCAACATATACTGATTCTTGATCGTTGCCTTGTTCAATTGATGGTAGTCAATGCAGAGTCTCCACGACCCATCCTTATTCCATATGAAAATAATAGGCGCCTCCCCCACGGTGACAGAATCAGACGTATAATCCCTAGGTCCAACAAATCCTTCAGTTTCATTCTCAACTCCTCTAACTCCAGGTTCAACATCCGATCAGGAGTTATTGTTATCAATTGAGTTCTCGGTTTTAGGTCGATGGTAAATTCCAACTCCGTCTTTGGCGACATCCCAAGTAACTCCTCAGGGAAGATGTCCTCAAACTCTCTCACCACAGGAAGGTGTTCTAGACCTTCCGCTACTTCCTTCTTGTTTAACGCAAGAATCACACAAACCTTACATCCCTTGGACATGCTCTTCCATAGCTGCAAAGAAGAGACGAACCTTAGGGAAAATCCCTGGTTATGACCTATAATCACGCATCTCTGTCCCTCATCATCGACCAAGCTCAACCATTTTGTCTTACAGTTGAGTATCGCCTCATGCTATTCCAACCAGTCCATATCGATCACAACATCATAAGACCCTAAGATCGTGATGTATAGGTTGGTCCTTGTGACAAACTCTCCCAAGTTAAGGCTACAGTCCATCACCTTCCCTCCAACCTTCTGTATAGCTCCCGAAGCCATTTCTACATATATAAACTCGTCCTGTTCGACTGCCTTTACCTTAATTCTTTTTATCACTGCACCAGAAATAAAACTCTTGGTAGCACCTAGATCTATCAAAATACTAAGTTTCTATTCAAAGATGGTACCTGACGTCTCATGCATGGTCCACTGGTGCTCTGCCTGGCGGTTATTCACCATTGCATGAATCTAATGGGCCTTGCCCAAATCTCCCATGGTAGAGGGTCTGACTGATCCAGACGCTCTGGTCCTCTCCACTGGGAAGTCACACTGGTAATGTGGCTCCCCACATGTCCAACACCCTTTCTTCAGTCCAGTAGTCCTGGTACCCGAAGTAGAAGCTGATGACCCACCGTCCTGGAACCCTGGTCTGTTATGCTAAACAGGACTAAACTACTACTGCTGCAGTCGATGCTGCTATAGTGATCTGTAAGGAGTCCGCTGCTAAGGCATTGGTTGCTAAGGTGTAGTGAAAGTGGATCCTCTATGGAAGTCATGATATCCTGTTGAATGTCTAGATGGAGTCTGATGTTGTTGCACCCCAGATGACGTCTGTCCTGCTGGTCTCATTGGAGTCTTGCTCTGACCCCCGCTGTTAAGATCCTCCTCTGCTATGAGGGCCTTCTAAAAAACATCATGCACGGTTTGAGGCATCAAAATCCTAACCTTTGCACAAGTGCTAACATTAAGACCAAACACAAAATTGTTGACCTTAAGTTTCTCGGTATTCAGTGTTGAGATTCAACAAGAAGATCCCAGTGAAAATTATGCACCTACACTAGGATGGAGCCTCAGGCTATTTTTAGGTGGAAGTCTATTTTTATATGATGAGCAAATTCTATTTATAGATGATGTCTATTTATAGATGGTGAGTGAATTCTATTTATAGATGTATGTCGACTATTATTATCCCTTAATAATAGTTGGACAATAAATATTAATCTATCCTCAATGAGCACTTGGAAATAGTTAATTGACGTGGAAAATCAGCTAGCTATAGGAAATTCGAGTTCAAAGGATGACTGGTGGGACATGCAAGTCGAATTAGTTGTAACTAAGTGATTCGAAGTTTTAACAGAGTTGGATGTGTAGTTATGTGAGTTGTGAAGTAGTTCAACTTAGTTAAGTGAGTTAAGCTCAGTTGTACTAGTTGTAACTGAACTTACACTAGTGAGAGATCAGGGAATTAATTATTTATTAATTCATAATTGGTGATCTCACATGCAACTGAAGATTTACCACTGTTAACTACATGCATGTCAGATCCAATGGAGACCCAGTTGAGATAATAGGTGAAAGGGATCGTTTGACTATCAATTGTGACATTAGTGAGTGAACTCATGCAACCACACACACAGTGGATGTGCCCATGAGGAATGCTAATCCTAGGCAAGAGGAATTCATTCATTGCAGGGATTTCCATTAGCAGGGATTGCACAGAGGAGGCAGGCTTTATGGAGGCAGTAAATTGGCACATGCATTTGCCAATTTTTGTATGATAGTGTGAGACGATTGTATATTGTACTGAGAGCTCTTGGATTAGATTTTTGTATGAGTTTGTATCATGATCCATGATATATACATAATATATGATAGTGGGGTTTTTAGCTTTATGCTTTCCCGGTAAAAACATTTGTATTATGTGTGATTGATCTTTCTTCATGATATTGCAATTGGCGATCGTGTTTTAAATTCCGTAAGAATATTAGTAGAAGAGATTCTATATTTAAAAGTGGCATATAATTGTTAGATCAGGAGAATCCAGACAATACATAATTTGTATTAAAATTTCTACATGGTATCAGAGCGTGGGAAATTGCAGAAGCTGAGTTTGTGATTGGATAGAATTCGAATTTGCAGAAAGACTTTCTTGGTGCTACAACTGATTTAAGATCAAAATGGATTTCAATGGCTTGAGGTTAGAGTATGCACTCAAGGGAAGCTCAAACTACATTTCTTGGAAGGACATGATGGAGGCAGTACTCGAAGACAATGTCTTGAAGGAATTCATTGATAAAGATGTTCCTAAGCTAGATGATGCAGACGCTGCAAATCTTGATGCATGGAAAAGGAAAGTGGAAAAGGAGAGGAGGATCTTGTTGGAGGGAGTACGAGACCACATTGTATCAATCCTCCATGGGAAAGTCACACCATATGCAATGTGGAATACTTTGACGAATATATTCCAAAACAATAATGACCAGAGAAAATTGGCGCTCAAAAATAAACTGAGGAAGATCAAGATGGAGAAGGGCGAATCCATTCCAAAATATCTCATGAAGTTTGTCCAATGTCAGGATAAGCTGGGGAGTGTGGGAATAACAGTCACTGATGATGATTTGGTGAGCTTAACTCTCCTAGGACTTCCAAAAAATTGGCACAGTTATCAAGACTCTGTCAATGGAAGGGGAAAACTGTCAGATTGGGAATGCCTATGGTCAGATTTAGTGCAGGAGGAGTTCAGGTGGAACACCAGAGATATATCTTCATCAAAGCATGATGATGAAGAGGATTGTTCTTTGGTTTCCAAGGAAAGGAAATGGAAGGGGAAGAAATTCCATTCAAAATACGAGTCTAAAGGAAAGAAGATGGATTTGTCCAAAGTGAAGTGTTTTCACTGTCACGAACATGGGCATCTCGCTACTAACTATCCTCAAAAGAAGAAGAACAAGAAGGCTAATAGAGCTGCAGCTGGTGAGGCCCTTGTCTCACAATTTGAACTTGAGTTCTCCTTGATCGCATGCATGGCGTCAAGTGCATTGGGATCAGTGTGGTATTTTGATAGTGGCACTTCCTTCCACATGACGGGAGATAAGGAGATTTTCAGTGACTTGGAGGAGAAAGATCTCAAAATGCATATTGAGATGGGTGATGATGGACGATATAGTGCGAATGGCATTGGTAGCATGACCTTTTAGAGGGATTCAGGTAAACCATTTCAATTGAAATATGTTATGCATGTTCCAGGTCTGAAGAAAAACTTGGTCTTAGTCATAATGTTGGAGGACAAAGGCTATGACATTGTTTTCAGTAATGGAAAATCTTTCCTGCGACATAAAACAACGGGTCAAGTCAATAATATAGGGATTCGAGTTAAGAATCTCTACAAGATGGAGGTAGATGGCTGCGCTGCCATGATGGGCAAGGCATAAAAAGTGGTGAGCCGGGATGAGGGTGAATTATGGCACATGTGATTGGGCCATCTTTATCATGGAGCCTTGAAAATCATGCAACAAATATCTACTGGACTTCCAATGGGAACACTTGCTCAGTTAGATCAGTGCAAGGGTTGCACCATGGGGAAGTATGTAAATTCCACCTTTAATGCAAAGGAGAACCGTGCTTCAGTGATTCTGGAGAGAATTCACACATACGTGTTTGGACCATTCTCGGTTGCTTCAACAAAAAAACATAAGTATTATGTTATTTTTGTTGATGAATTTTATTGTAAATGCTGGATCTTCTTCATGCAGAAGAAGGATCAAACATTCTCAAAGTTCTGTGAGTTTAAAGAATTGGCGGAGAAAGAGTCAGGGCAGTAAGTGAAGGATTTGAGGAGCAATAATGGTAGATAATACATCTCTAACGAATTCAAAGACTTCTGCAACAAAGAAGGAATTCGAAGAGAACTCATAGCGCCTCATAACCCACAGCAAAATGGGGTCATGGAGAGGAAGAACAAAACAATCGTGGGTGCAGCATGAGCGATGTTGCATGATCAGGGCCTATCAATGCATTTGTGGGTGGAAGCATGAAACACTGCGGTTTATGTGCAAAATCGTTGTCCTCACAGAGTACTTTGCATGAGTACACCTGAAGAAGATTTCTTTGATAAGAAACTTGATGTTTCTCATTTTAAGATTTTTGGCTCATCTGTTTATGTGCATGTGACCAAGAACGCTTGAAAGAAGCTGGAGCCGACTACCTAAGTTGGGATATTTGTGGGGTACACAGAAACACCCGATAATTATCGTGTGTATTTTCCTAATAGTAAGATGACTATTATGCAATGAGATATAAAATTCGATGAGGGGAAATCCATGAGGTTGTTGCTTGAGAGGGAGCTAGACTTGCATGAAGAGGAGGAACTGTTGGTTCCCAAAGATGAGTCTCAAGATGTGGATCAACTACATGAGGAGGTTCATGGAGTGGAGGAAGCCAGTCATGCAGATCCATCCATCAAAAATGGAAGAAAGTGCACCACGAAAGTTGATAGATTGAGACTAGATGCTGCACAAAATGTAGGAGCCCCTACTCCACAGTGTAGACAAAGACAGTCTCCTGATCAATTTACTGAATACATGGCTCTCATGAGAAAATGTATTGTGACTGAACCATCTTCCTTTCAGAAAGCAGTGCAGGATCCCACTTGGGCTGATGCAATGGTGGAGGAGTATGACTCCATTGTGAAAGCATGGGAAATTGTCCCAAGACCGGTTGACAAATCAGTGGTAGGTTCGAGATGGATCTACAAGGGTAAGATTTTAATCAATGTTCTTTATGTTTATGATTTAATACTTACTGGTGATGAGCAAATGATACACTCATGCAAGGAGGACCTTGCAAAGGAGTTTGAGATGAAGGATATGGGCCTCCTTCATTATTTCCTTGGATTGGAAATATGGCAACGAGATGGTGAACTTTTTGTGTCTCAAGGAAAGTATGCAAGGGAGATATTGGGTAAGTTTCACATGGAGGGATGCAAACCCATGAATAATCCTCTTCCAGGAAATTGGAGGAAAGAGGATGTAACTTCTGGAGAGGTAGTGGATGCTATTGTCTATTGACAATTAGTGGGTTCGCTAATGTATCTAGTGAACACGAGACCATACATTTGCTATGTGGTTAACCAGTTGAGTCAAGCGATGGTTAAGCCTACCAAGCTCTTTTGGAAGGTGGGTAAGCATGTCCTGAGATACCTGAGGGGAACATCTGAGTATGGATTATGGTATAGACAAATGGATGAGGTGAAGTTACATGGCTTCACTGATGCAGATTGGGTGGGCAACCCAACGGACAAAAAGAGCACATTAGGGGGTATCTTTAGTATCAGATCTACAACTGTTTCTTGGTACAATAGGAAACAAAGATCTGTGGCACTCAGTTCAATGGAAGCAGAATACATTAAAGCGAGTCAAGCTGCATGTGAGGCTATTTGGATGAGAAAGATCTTGGTTGGTTTGTTTGTCTCTCATTTAGATCCGACAATGATTCATTGTGATAATCAGAGTTGCATTAAACTCTCGATTAATCCTGTGTTTCATGATATATCTAAACATATAGATATCCAATATCATCATATCAGATATTGTGTGCAGCGGAAGATCATGTTTCTTCAGTATATTCCTACGGAAGATCAAGATGCAAACATTCTGATGAAGGCGCTCACCAGGAGAAAATTTGAATACCATAGAGACATGATTGGGGTGAAGAATAATCCCTTTCTTGTTGAGAGGTAGTGTTGAGATTCAACAAGAAGATCCTAGTGAAAATTATGCACCTACATTAGGATGGAGCCTCAAGCTATTTTTAGGTGGAAGTCTATTTTTCGATGATGAACAAATTCTATTTATAGATGATGTCTATTTATAGATGGTGAGAAAATTCTATTTATGGATGTATGTTGACTATTATTATCCCTTAATAATAGTTGGACAATAAATATTAATCTATTCTCAATGAGCACTTGGAAATAGTTAACTGAAGTGGAACATAATTTAGCTATAGGAAATTCGAGTTCAAAGGTTGACTGGTGGGACATGCAAGTTGAATTAGTTGTAACTGAGTGATTCGAAGTTTTAACAGAGTTGGATGTGTATTTATGTGAGTTGTAAAGTAGTTTAACTCAGTTTTTCTAGTTGTAACTGAACTTACACTAGTGAGAGATCAATGGATTACTTAATAATTAATTCACAATCAATGATCTCACATGCAACTGAAGATTTACCACTATTAACTACATGCATGTTAGATCTAGTGGAGACCTAGTTGAGATAACAAGTGAAAGGGACAGTTTGACTATCAGTTGTGACATTAGTGAGTGAACTCATGCAACCAAACACATAGTGGATGTGCCCATGAGGAATTCACAACCTAGGCAAGAGGAATTCATTCATTGCTGGGATTTCCATTAGCATGGATTGCGCAGAGGAGGCAGGCTGTCTGGAGGTAGCAAATTGACACATACATTTGCCAATTTTTGTATAACAATGTGAGACGATTGTATATTGTACTGAGAGCTCTTGGATTAGATTTTTGTATGATATTGTTTCATGATCCATGATATATACATAATATATGATAGTGGGGTTTTTAGCTTTATGCTTTCCCGGTAAAAATATCTGTGTTATGTGTGATTGATCTTTCTTCTTGATATTGCAATTGGCAATCGTATTTTAAATTCTGAAAGAATATTAGTAGAATCGATTATGTACTTAACAGTGGAATATAATTGTTAGATCAAGAGAGTCCAGGCAATACATAATTCGTATTAAAATTTCTACATGGTATCAGAGCGCAAGAAATTGCAGAAGCTGAGTTTGTGATTGGATAGAATTCAAATTTGCAGAAAGACTTTCTTGGTGCTACAACTGATTCAAGATAAAAATGGATTTCAATGGCTTGAGGTTAGAGTATGCACTCGAGGGCAACTCGAACTACATTGATTTGAAGGACAGGATGGAGGTAGTACTCAAAGACAATGGCTTGAAGGAATTCATTGACAAAGAAACTGCAATGCTGGAGAAACTGCAAATCTTGATGCATGGAAAAGGAAAGTGGCAAAGGCGAGGATGATCCTATTGGAGGGAGTACGAGACCACATTGTCTCAAGCCTCCATGGGAAATTCAAACCATATGCAATGTGGAATACTTTGATGAGTGTATTCCAAAACAACAACGATCGTAGGAAATTGGCGCTAAAAGATAAACTCAGGAAGATCAAGATGGAGAAGGGCGAATCCATTCCAAAATATCTCACGAAGTTTGTCCAATGTCGGGATGAGCTAGGGAGTGTGGGAATAACAGTCGCTAATGATGATTTGGTGAGATTGTCTCTCCTAGGACTTCCAAAAAATTGGCACAATTATCAAGACTCTGTCAATGTAAGGAGAAAATTTCCAGATTGGGAACGACTATGGTCAGATTTGGTGCAGGAGGAGTTCAGGCGGAACATCAGAGATGGCTCTTCATCAAAGCATGATGATGAAGAGGATTGTGCTTTGGCTTCCAGGTCAAGGAAAGGGAAGGGGAAGAAATTCCATTCAAAATCCGAGTCTAAATGCAAGAAGCTAGATTTGTCCAAAGTGAAGTGTTTTCACTGTCACAAACATGGGCATCTCGCTACTAACTGTCCGCAAAAGAAGAAGAACAAGAAGGATGTTGGTGTTGCAACCGGTGAGGCCCTTGTCTCTCAATTTGAACTTGACTTCTCCTTGATCGCATGCATGGCGTCAAGTGCATTGGGATCAGTGTGGATTTGGATAGTGGCGCTTCCTTCCACATGACGGGAGATAAGGAGCTTTTCAGTGACTTGGAGGAGAAAGATATCAAAATGCATATTGATATGGGCGACGATGGACGATACAATGCGACTGGCATTGGTACCATTACCTTTTAGTGGGAGTCAGGTAAACCATTTCAATTGAAATATGTTATGCATGTTCTAGGTCTGAAGAAAAACTTGGTCTCAGTCACAATGTTGAAGGACAAAGGCTATGATGTTGTTTTCAACAATGGAAAATCTTTCATGCGACATAAAACAACAGGTCAGGTCAAGAAGATAGGGATTCGAGTTAAGAATCTCTACAAGATGGAGGTAGATGGCTATGTTGCCATGATGGGCAAGGCAAAAAAACTGGTGAGCCAGGATGAGGGATAATTATGGCACAACCGATTGGGCCATTTTGATCATGGAGCCTTGAAAATCATGCAAAAAATATCTACTGGACTTCCAATGGGAACACTTGCTCAGTTAGATCAGTGCAAGGGTTGCACCATGGGGAAGTATGTAAAGTCCACCTTTCCTGAAAAGGAGAACCTTGCTTCAGTGATCCTGGAGAGAATTCACACAGACGTGTGTGGACCATTCTTGGTTGCTTCAACAAAAAAACATAAGTATTATGTTATTTTTGTTGATGACTTTTCTCATAAATGTTGGATCTTCTTCATGCAGAAGAAGGATCAAACATTCTCAAAGTTCTGTGAGTTTAAAGCATTGGTGGAGAAAGAGTCGGGGAAGAAAGTGAAGGCTCTGAGGAGAAATAATGGTGGAGAATACATCTCTAATGAATTCAAAGAATTCTGCAGCAAAGAAGGAATTCAAAGAGAAATCACAGCGCCTCATAACCCACAACAAAATGGGGTCATGGAGAAGCAGAACATAACGATCGTGGGTGCAACACAAGCGATGTTGCATGATCAGGGCCTACCAATGCATTTGTGGGTGGAAGCATGCAACATTGCGGTTTATGTGCAAAACCATTGTCCTCATAGAGTACTTGGCATGAGTACACCTGAAGAAGCTTTCACTGGTAAGAAACCTGATGTTTCTCATTTTAATATTTTTGGCTCATTTATTTATGTGCATGTGACCAAGAACGCCAAGAAGAAGCTAGAGCCGACTGCTAAAGTTGGGATATTTGTGGCATACATAGAAACACCCCATAGTTATTATGTTTATTTTACTAACAATAATATGACTGTTATGCAACGGGATATAAAATTCGATGAGGGGAAAGCCATGTGGTTGTTGCTTGAGAGGGAGCTAGACTGTCATGTAGAGGAGGAACTGTTGGTTCCCAAAGATGAGTCTTAATACGTGGATCAACCACATGAGGAGGTTTATTAAGTGGAGGAAGCCACTTATGTAGAACCATCCATCAGAAATGGCATAAAGCGCACCATGGAAGATGATAGATTGAGACTAGATGCTGCACAGAATGTAGGAGCCCCTAGTTCACAACACAAACATAGACAATCTCTTGATCGATTTACTAGATACATGGATCTCATGAGAAAATTTATTGTGACTGAACCATCTTCCTTTTAGGAAGCAGTGCAGGATCCCACTTGGGTTGATGCAATGGTGGAGGAGTATGACTCCATTGTAAAAAACAGTGCATCGGAAAATTGTTCGAAGACCGGTTGAAAAATCAATGGTAGGTTCATGATGGATCTACAAGGATAAGATTTTAATCATTGCTCTTTATGTTGATGATTTAATACTGACTGGTGATGAAAAGATGATACACTCATTCAAGGAGGACCTTGCAAAGGAGTTTGAGATGAAGGATATGGGTCTCCTTCATTATTTCCTTGGATTGGAAATATGGTAGCAAGATGGTGAACTTTTTGTGTCTCAAGGCAAGTATGCAAGGGAGATATTGGGTAAGCTTCACATGGAGGGCTACAAACCCATGGATAATCCTCTTCCAGAAAACTGGAGGAAAGATGATGCTACTTTTGGAGAGGTAGTGGATGCTACTGGCTATCAACAGTTAGTGGGTTCACTAATGTATCTAGTGAACACAGAACTGGACATTTTTTATGCGGTTAACCAACTAAGTCAAGCGATGGTTAAGCCTACCAAGCTCTTTTGGAAGGTGGGTAAGCATGTCCTGAGATACCTGAGGGGCACATTTGAGTATGGCTTATGTTACAGACAAACGAACGAGGTGAAGTTGCATGGCTTCACGGATGTATATTGGGCGGTCAGCCCAACGGACAAAAAGAGGACATCGGGGGGGATATTTAATATTAGATCTACAACTATTTCTTGGTACAATAGGAAACAAATATCCGTGACACTCAGTTCAGTGGAATCAGAATACATGGTAGCGATTCAAGATGCATGTGAGGCTATCTGGATGAGAAAGATCTGGGTTGGTTTGTTTGGTTCTCATTTAGATCCGACAATGATTCATTGTGATAATCAGAGTTGCATTAAACTCTTGATTAATCCCATGTTTCATGATAGATATATGCATATAGATATCCGATATCATCATATCATAGATTGTTTAGAGTGGAATATCATGTTGCTTCAGTACATTCCTACGGAAGATCAGGATGCAGACATTTTGACGAAGGTGCTTGCCAGGAGAAAATTCGAATACCAGAGAGACAGGATTGGGGTAAAGGATAATCCTTTTCTTGTTGAGAGGGAGTGTTGAGATTCAACAAGAAGATCCTAGTGAAAATTATGCACCTACACTAGGATGGAGCCTCAATTTATTTTTAGGTGGAAGTTTATTTTTAGATGATGAGAAAATTCTATTTATAGATGATGTCTATTTATAGATAGTGAGTGAATTCTATTTATAGATGTATGTCAACTATTATTATCCCTTAATAATAGTTGGAAAATAAATATTAATCTATCCTCAATGAGCATTTGGAAATAGTTAACTGAAGTGGAAAATCAGTTAGCTATAGGAAATTCGAGTTGAAAGGTTGACAGGTGAGACATGCAAGTCAAATTAGTTGTAACTGAGTGATTCAAAGTTGTAACAGAGTTGGATGTGTAGTTATATGAGTTGTGAAGTAGTTTAACTCAGTTAAGTGATTTAAGCTCAATTGTACTAGTTGTAACTGAACTTACACTAGTGAGAGATCAATGAATTAATTATTAATTAATTCACAATCAGTGATCTCACATGCAACTGAAGATTTACCACTTTTAACTACATGCATGTCAGATCCAGTGGAGACCCAGTTGAGATAATAGGTGAAAGGGACAGTTTGACTATCAATTGTGACATTAGTGAGTTCACTCATGCAACCACACACACAGTGGATGTGCCCATGAGGAATGCACAACCTAGGCAAGAGGAATTACTTCATTGTAGGGATTTCCATTAACAGAGATTGCGCAGAGGAGGCAGGTTGTTTGGAGGCAACAAATTGGCACATGCATTTGCCAATTTTTGTATGATAGTGTGAGACGATTGTATATTGTACTGAGAGCTCTTGGATTAGAGTTTTGTATGATATTGTTTCATGATCCATGATATATACATAATATATGATAGTGGGGTTTTTAGCTTTGTGATTTCTTGATAAAAAACATCTATGTTATGTTTGATTGATCTTTATTCTTGATATTGCAATTGGAGATCGTGTTTTAAATTCCACAGAAATATTAGTAGAAGTGATTCTGTATTTAACAGTGGCATATAATTGTTAGATCATGAGAATCCATGCAATACATAATTTGTATTAAAATTTCTACATTTAGGTGCGGAGCATACCAAAGCAGCTCTATAAAACGGGCCTCGTACTCAGGCACCGTACGACCATCCTGTCGCAAGGTGTTGAACTTGTTGAGATGACGCTCAATGAATTCCTCAGATAAATACCTCTCCTGGAACCGTTCCTTGAATAGTTCCCATGATACATCCTCAACTGCCATGTTTAATTGCGGCAGGAGCATCTTCCACCATAAAAGAGAACTCCCCTTCAGTTGAAAGACCACCATGCGAACCTTCATGTTGGAGGTATATTTACAAAGTGCAAAGCACATTGCCATATTATCCAACGATGCCTCGTTGACTGCGCCATTCGGGGCACCAAAGAACTCGAAATTTTTTGCCTTCTTGAGTTCGTGGTGAATGATACTAGTACCGACTGGAGTACGCAGTGGACCCTCAGGGGGTGCCGATGCCCTCACCTCATCTCTATCCAAACGAATGATCAGTGCCTTAGACATCCGCTGAAAGGACCTCATTAGCCCAACCACATCACCCACCACTACCTGTTCCTACCTGAAAACCTGTTTGTCTCCCTGGGGCTTAGACCCCTCAGGTGTGGATGCTACTGGGGGTGTCGTGCCTCCTCCCCTAGCACCCTGTCGTCTGCCTCCATGGAGTCCTCTAACCATGATTACCTGCATGAATACAGATCAATTTAATTAACACCATTATAAACAAATATCTAATCAACGAAAGTCGTAGTGATCCCAAGTCGCGGGTCGAACCCGCTCTGATACCTTATGTAATGAATCCCGTCGTTGCGATACACACCAAGTGCAATTTTTTTTTTTTTTTTTTGCAGGGAAGTAACAACAACAACAGTCAAACAACACAACTCGATGACGAACACGACACAAGCAACCATGCAACATACAACATAACGACCCAAGATACTTGTTAGGCGAAAATATTGTCATTTAATTTCGTTGTAGTATTTTCCCAACTATTTAATTTGTCAATCCGAGGTTTGTAGGCTTACGAAACACACACACTATATATGCAAGACATAAGTAGAACTAATCTAATCTAAATTGCTGAAATTGAATTAATCTAGGAAAGCATTGAAAGACTAACTAGGAAAGCAGGAAATTAATCCAGGAAAGCAATACAACATGTGAAGAGTTGAATGACAAAAGACATATGTGAGCTCACACCATAAATCAATCTCAAATTATATTACAAGAATCAAATGACAAAGCATGAAATAATAACAATGAAAGAATCAAGGCTAAGATTCCCCTTCTCCTAATTACAAGACTAAATTATGAATTACATGATATCTAACTCCTGAAGCTCATCCCCCAATTATGAATAACATGATGCCCTCATGAAGAGAGAACACTCTCTTATATACATGAGAGTCTTGAAGAGTGTCATAATTACAGATCCACTATTCTCTCAACTTATTCCTTCAAATCCTCCACACATATCTTGGATAATATATCCTATAAAAATCTCCATGATTTTCTCCTTTGAATATGCTTGAATGATTGTCCCAAATATTCTTCAAATATTCAAAGCTTGAAGATAAAATTCGAATTTGAGGCTAGGTGATAATATTTGAGGCTAGGTGATAATATTTGTACTTTAAAATTTGATTGCAAGTCACAATTCATATTTTCCTTCCAAAACGTCAACTGAGAAGCCATGATTATTACGCTTGGAGGTTTGAGCAGGTTGAGCTGGTTCGTTTCCGATGGTTGGTCTCGCCTATTGCGCATGTGAAGTTTAACCTTCTTCTGTGTTCTATGTGAGGATGAGATGGAGATCCAGATTGTGACCTTGGCATTGAACGAAGTGGCTATCAAGAGTTCTGTACATATCGACGACCCGCATATAGCTAACAAAATCGATGGCATCAAAACTTCGGCTGTTTTCCAGCCTAGATTTGCCTTCCATCTTACATCTTTGACCTGGAATTGGTTAACCGAAACAATCTTTCTGGACTCCTTTGTCGTATATATGCAGAGAAATAAATGAGAGCGATAGAAGCACTGTTAGAACCCACGTCATAAAACACAACATGCCGCGATGTATTCGACAAATCTTTATCAGTCTCATACTGCTGCACCAGAATGCTCGTTGATCAAAGATAATACATTGATTCCAGCAAGCTGAGCGGATTGAATGACACCATTCCTCTCAGCGATATAAAGATGTTGATCCCACGTCTATTGTTGTCATCGCCCTTATATTTAAAAGCCAGGGGTGCGTGTGATAGTTTGTTTGGTCGATGTTGTATAGATTTCAAAGACAGAATTCACAGCGCACAAAAATCAGGAGAAGATAAGAAGTGGGCTCATGAAATATTTATTCATTAATGACATCGATTACCGACTGCACAAGTAGCACCAAAAAATAGTCTGACCAATGTCATGATGCTGCGTGGTTTCTAATACTTGAGAGAATCACAACAACCATACAAAATATTTCTAGTCAAGATCATCGCCGTCTTTATCGGATCCAAGTGTATCTCGTTATTAAAAACAATCAATGAAGCAGATTGATCCAATTCTTCAGTCATGGATAACTCTAAAGTTTTATTCGAAGTGATGAGTACACCCACCTTCTTCTAACTGGCTGAAAATGAATAAGCAGACGAGAATAATCATCTTAGAGCAACAAGCTGTTAGCAATACTCCTTCTATCATCGACTGGTAAATTCGAATATGGCTGTTGGTGCAAAATGATGGATAGTAGTACTCAGTGGATTAGTTTTGTTTTCTTATTTGTTGTAGATTTAGGGTGGGAGATCGAAGGATAACTGAGAGTAATGGTATTGCTGCTAGTTGAACCATAAATAAACCAGGTCGAAACTTTGAAAAAAACGAGAAACACAGTTCAATCGATGTAAGCACGATACAGTTTCATTGTTGCAGATTTTATTCAGATAAGGCAAAAATATGGTGGCTCAAACCAGAAATAACTCAGAACGAGAAGACATGGTTCAATCGATCACAAAACGACACACAAGGTTCATCCAGAAAATTAAAAACAACAAAAGTGCTGGCGTGACACTGTTCAATCACTATTACAACATGTAAAATGTCGATGTACCAGCATGCTGTAACATGTAAAATTTTTGTTGTATCAACATGCAATAACAACATGCAAAAATTTCTCTATATCAGCATGCTGTAACATGTAAAAATTTCGCTGTATCAGCATGCTGTAACAACATGTAAAATTGATTTTTTTTTATTTGTCTAAATTTTTTTATTGTGTTTATTTGCAGGTCAAAGGACGCAAAAACATTCATTTTTGAAATCAATTTAGACATCCTATTTTATGATCCTCGCGATCGCATGAAGCGCCGAGGAGAACATACTTATTCTAAGAAAAAAAACTAGAAATAAAATCCTACCTGCTCTATGCTAACTGAAACTTAAGGATTAGTTACGTGTAATCAAACTTCCAATGGAGCCAAGCACGCAACAATAACAACAATATGTTCAGTGGTGATTTTTCAAATGAATAATGGAAATATTCGAAAGTGAATGAATTTAGTTGCTATAATGACAAACTAACTAAATAAAAATGAAATTTATCTAATCGAGTGCTTACCTGGAACCATTGTTCGATAATGCTTTCATAGGCGCGTTTTTCCTCACTCAGATCTTGCTGTAACTCCTCTTCATCTTCCTCAATCTCTTTCTTGAATGATTGTTCATCATCAAATATGTAGGGTTCTTCAAGTGTTGAATCTTTGTGCATTTCAGAAGCAGTATTTGAATCTTTAATTGGTGTTAAGATCTCCTCTTCTTGAGAAGAGGAGATCCCGACTTTCGCGAGGATCTGACTGAGTAGTTCCAAGCTGACACTCATTGTTAAAACATATTGAAAAGGGGGTTCTTACAACACCCAAATAAAAAATTAAAAAAACTGAAAATCATACTTGCTGAAACACATGAAAACCTTTTCACATTTGCAGAAAACACACTTGCTACAATTGAAATTCACACTTGCGAAAAATGAAATTTGCGTAAATTGAAATTCACACTCTAGAGCTGGCAGTGAGAACATGAGGAGTCTCCACTCAAGTAGCTTCTATGACCCCTTACCAACATATGTAAATTACACTTGCAGGAAATCAAACTAAACCTTAATCCATCGTGCTTCCCTGATAATGACGCCAAAATGTTAGTGGTGCAAACCTCCTGCCCTCAGGCCGAGATCCGTGCAGGATCTTCTCTAAACCTCGATAAGGGTTAATTAAACTCCTTGCCTAAGCTCGCAAAGGATTTCGGGTCTCGCAAGTTGGGGCACTTTGAATACTATGCCCTGGCCCTTGGCAATAGCCGAAACGCGAAATGAAAATGGGCTAAGGTGTAAGACCCTCTCTTCAACCCCTTTTCCTATAGGACCACATCCAAGCCTTATGCAAGCACCTTTCACAACTCGTGACTTCATGAGTTGGAGCACCAACTTCTTGTGCCCTCCCCTTGCGAATCCCCGAAACGTGATCCGTCAACGAAGGTTGACTTTACCCAAAACGACGGGCGCACACCACCTATCACTTCTGCTTTACTATACTTACGGGGTGAGTTCTTGCCATCTTTCCACATGGATTTTCTATCTTTCGCGACTCAAACAGGCAACCAACAGCCGTTCCTCTTCCTCTATGGATCCCCGACTCCGAAATTGTACCTTCGGCGGGATTGACGGTTGTGTGCCTCCCTCAATCCAACGGTCCTGGCTGTATCGGGATTTCGCCGATCGTAAATCTACAACACTTGACCCAAACCACTGGTCACTTGATTCCCCAGATTCCGATATGCGAATTCACATACAAGATCAACGGTCCTTGTTGATCCAGATCTGATGGTCACTACTCCTCTTGAGCTTATGGGTGTTGAAAAAGCACTCAGTCCTAATCTCTTCGTTGTTCTAAGAGATCCAACAGTTCACGAGATCTTGACACTTCCTCTTGAAGCAATTCAATCGTTCGATTCAACTTCTCAAGGACTTCTGGCCAAATGACTTGGTGTCCTTCCTCCAGAACGTAACTACTGTGGACCAATTCAAAATCCGTCTCCCTTTGGAACAATTGAGAGTTTCTAACCCTCCTGAGCTTCCACTTGCAAACTCAAGGCCTCCAAAAGGGTCCCTGCATGCACTCCTTGCAGAAACTTTCGGATAACCTCTGTTTATTTAGAGTCTTTGACTCTGTGTACTCCTTGCAACAATAGTCTCTCAATTTCTCTCTTGGATTTG
The DNA here is from genome assembly GCA_009831015.1 of Picea engelmannii. NCBI lineage: Eukaryota > Viridiplantae > Streptophyta > Pinopsida > Pinales > Pinaceae > Picea > Picea engelmannii. The sequence goes on from ML780276.1 coordinate 472,043, forward strand.
TAAAATCCAAGACTCCACCCGACCTACACACACCTTGCACGACTCTGTGCTCTGCTAGCACTCTTTGCTTGTAAAGACACAATTTAATCTCCTCTGGGGGTCCTAAGATGAAACATAGAACCTGGTCGACGCACTCCTTGCAGAACCTCCACTGCACTCTTTGCAGGAGTTCTCAGAAAGAGAAACAACTGAAACTCATTCACCCCTTATCCAGAATTCAAACATTCAACATAGAATTCGAGAGCATACACACACACATTGGCATTGAAATAGAATGCACATAGAGAATGCACACAAGCCTACAACATACCATTTAACAGGTGGTTCCAACAACCATAACAAACACATAGATTGGAATCAAAACTTTCTTCTATTGAATCCAGTGCTCCTGTACATGGCCAATAGCAACTAAAAATGCATAAAATTATTTGTCCTCCTATATTCCTCTTTGCATCTCTACAGCTTATGAATTTTGAATTATGTTACAATGATACAAGGGTTGAGGGTGTCTATCATCCATTTTCCCTCCTACCTCCTACGCTCCTAAAATTGTCTAATCTATTAAATTAAATCTACCTACTTGCATTCATTACGCATAAATGCCTCTACATTCGACAAATGAGAGCAACGCTCAAGATCTATTTACAATCTCCAAAACACAAAATTAAGTACGCTTCCCTATCTATTACATTAATGTCCATTCATTAATCTTCAAAACACTTCAAAATGTGCGTTGGTGCTTTTCCAGTTGTCTCCTTTGGTTAGGCGCATGTTGTTGGATTTATACGATGCTCCTGCATCAATCATGCAAAAATATTTTCGTTTAATTTCATTGTAGTATTTGCCCAACTATTTAATTTGTCAATCCGAGGTTCGTAGGCTTACGAAACACATGCACTATATATGAAGTAGAACTAATCTAATCTAAATTGTTGAAATGAAATCAATCTAGGAAAGCATTGAAAGACTAACTAGGAAAGCAAGAAATTAATCTAAGAAATCAATACAACATGTGAAGAGTTGAATGACAAAAGACATATGTGAGCACACACCATAAATCAATCTCAAATTATATTACAAGAATCAAATGACAAAGCATGAAAGAATCAAGGCTAAGAATCCCCTTCTCCTAATTACAAGACTAAATTATGAATTACATGATCTCTAACTCCTGAAGCTAATCCCCCAATTATGAATAACATGATGCCCTCATGAAGAGAGAACACTCTTTTATATACATGAGAGTCTTGAAGAGTGTCATAATTACATATCCAATATTCTCTCAACTTATTCCTTCAAATCCTCCACACATATCTTGGATAAGATATCCTATCAAAATCTCCATGATCTTCTCCTTTGAATATGCTTGAATGATTATCCCAAATATTCTTCAAATCTTCAAAGCTTGAAGATGAAATTCGAATTTGAGGCTAGGTGATAATATTTGACTTTGTTGAAATCTTCAAATATGCCTACACACATCATCAAACTCATCCAACCTTGATATATAATGAAAATATGTCATTTTTCTAAGATTTAATCATAAATTCACTTATAATACTAAAATGAATACAATGGAAAATAATAAGGAGAAACCCAAGTATCATTATGGAAATGGTATGATGGAAGGTTAATGGGAAGATGAAATGTAAGGAATAGTGAAGGAAAAAGAGGATATGAATGTGACATTTCTGAGGCCCAACAATACTAGCACATCGTGCAACCAGATGAAACATGTGAAATCAATTAGACAAATAAAAACGACTACCCACCCGTCCTACCCTGCAAGGTTAGGAACTCTAGGACACATAAGCAACACTCAAGCCCAGGTTCCCATCGATTTTGACCATTTAAGGTCTCAAGGTTGGCGACTATTTTGAAGAATAAGGAGGTGTCTATGTTCCACCTGACACAAGCAAGATCACACCTACTAAGCTCAAAGACAAACTCAATCAATCCAAACATAAAAGCTTCGACGACCAGTCACAAGAACCTTCCTAGCGAGCGAGAGATAATCACAATAAATTTACAAAACAAGTACAACCATAAATACAACAATATCCGCATAAGGAGGCACAAGACCCTAAGAAAGGTTTCACATGCGCTATCTATCAACGCGTGCAATGATCCAAAATTAAGAATTCATGTCGTTTGGTGTGACGAGCGCACAAGAATCCCAAACGCATTCAAATCTAAACCTTTAACAAACACAACCAGTTCGTCAAGGAACCAACTTAAACTGTCAGAGTCCTAAAACACCAATAAATTGTCCATTGAAAGCAACTTATGATGGAATTGAATAACATCTAAAATAACGTAGTTCATTTATAATATCTCATAAATTTTTGGATAAATTCCAAGAACTATACCTGAATCACTACTCGAAGAACGAAACACATCCCTAACACCAAACATAATAAAGTGTATGTCTTGTTGAATCAACTATTTATGTTAAGGATCTCTACTTTGTAAATCTATTCACACCCATAATATCAACATGGAAAGGTGCATCACTTGTCAAATCACATTGTTTAAGTTAGTTTCTCCCATTTTATCACACACCTATAAATAACTAAATTCCTTGTAAGGATTCTATAGAAAAAGTTTTTCCTAGAACAATTTGTAGGCAATAAAACAATTATAACTTAAATAAACCCTTTGCAGAAATATTAAAAGACATCGAAAATTATTGGCAAGGTTGTTGATGCTACAATTTCATAATATATATAATTTGATGTGTTAACCTCCATAATATACCCCAGCCATATTCCAGCTGCCAAAATCCCAAAAATAGCCCGAAATTACAGAAGTAACAATTATCCGTGGGATAAGATTAGAATTCGCTGCGTTAAAGTTGCGCTACAGATACAGATAGTAATAAATAAATTCAAATGGCAATAAAAATCTGTGTAGTAATAATTGAATTTTAATTGCTATTCGCTGCGAACAAAATCGTTGTCTTTACGCACTACTGCGGATACCACGTTTTAAATGCTTTAAGAAAGGCCCTGGAATATTTTGTGGAGTTTAACCTTGTTTGTGAGCTCGCACGACTTGCATTAGTTCATACACTGTCGTTTAAAATGCTGCCACGTAGTCTTCTGCAGTGAAATGGACCTCTCGGTCTTACATGTATTTTATTGTATGAAGGGATTGATTGATGGAGGCAACAAGCTTTTATCTCCACTATTTGTTTTTCTTTGAGAGACACCGCGTTGTTCTAAAACCATTAATTTACTCAGATGCTGAGCGTTCATGGAAATATAATAAAACAAAGACCATTCGATTGTGTACTAAACTAAACTGAATAGATTCACATTTGGAAACGAGGTTCAAGGTTATTTGATTCTTGATCTTACTCTACAGTGAAATGATATAGTAAACACAATAATAAAATCGTTTGACTGTCACGATCATCACGAGGAAGCACAATAATAATTATATATACAGTGATCATGGTAATAAAGTCTCAGTGAATATATACAGTAAGCACAATAATAAAATCACCTGGCTGTAACGATTATCACGAGGAAGCACATTGATAAATATATACATAGTAAGCGAAACACAGTCATTCCCGTAGTAAGTAAAAATTGGATATGAAATTTAGTATTATAATAACACTAATCAATCAACTTTTCCATCACTGAAATTACTACAACATTCCTCAAATAATACAACCATATGAGTACTAACAAATATGAAGAAAACATGTCTCAAATATTCAATAAATCCATCAAGTGAGACATTCAATCATCCAAGTTACAAAAGAGAATTCAATGAGTAACATTACTCGAAAGGAAACTATTCACCCAAATACTCGAAAGGAAACTATTCACCCAAAAATCACAATAAATTATTCCTCAACCGATATAATCAATCACAAAGAATTGGGTATTAGTAGACAAATGCCAATCATATAGTAGAGCAATCAAGTTCCATCACGGGGAAGCATAGTAATAAATATATACAGTAAGAATCATTCACATAGTAAGTACAAATACAGTAATGAAATGTAGCGAATCATGCCCAATAAACCGTTGGGTGGGTAACACGATTTTTGTGAGGAAATGAAAAAAAATATGGGTGAGAAATGGAAATAACGCAGGTTTACACCCCATCAATGTAGAGAAGGTATGAAATCACTGGGTGATGAAAAACGGAATCAGTTGAGTAAAGACCAAAAAATTGCTAAGCAATAAAGAAGTATTTTCGTTGTACACAAAAAGAATTTGTTGGGCATAGAATTTATCCTTCACTTATTACCCATGCACAGGAAAGCATGGAATTTGAATCTAAATCTTTAACACTGGAGTGAAATACAGTCGATTTGGCTCCTGGCCGACTACTCAGGCATAGACTAATTACATAAAGGATAAGGGAACAAAAGACAAAAACACAATTTCTTTGTATTAAAAACAATAAAAACGCATAGTAAAATAAAATAATGGCTCGAGACCAAAACGTAGTCTTCCTAGGTAATAATACAAGGCAGTAATAATCCCAACTAGAACCGGAAACTCCATAAAACACAGTAATAAAACAAAGCTCATAAATAAAAATTTAGTGACCCTTTTGCAATTTCACACGGCGCACTATCGCGCAGATAGAAATTCATATGCATAACTAAACAAGTCTTTTTGTTTTAACAACATCTACGCAAGCGAGATTTATACAATAAAGAAATGCATGAACAAGAAATTGAGCTATTATTTAATACAAATTATGCACATCCGTACCGTAGCCAAATGCGAATAACCAAAAGTGACTGTCCCGCACTGACGCTTCGTCCAACTCCGTCTTGTCGATCGATGAGACCTCACCGGTACCTCCCAAACAACACTAGGGGTACTCTTCTTTCCCTTGAGCCCCCCAAGCCGCAAAGGGGCCACACACATAATACCAGAGAATGCTATCTCCCCATCTCTCCTCGCAAGGATGAGATACCACTCGTTACCCGAGCTGGGTATCCCAACTCCCACAAGAGAAAGTTCAGTCAAGATGAAATTTCAACATTGTAATGTTACGCAAGACAGATGTGATGCATACTCTTCCTCCACCATCCTTCTTATGGAGTTTTTTAGTCATTAGTTTTCCAACCCTCATTATATTCCTTTTTCATTTATTTAATTAGGAAAAACCTCCCCTATACACATATCGCCCGATCCCCTAGTTGCACCAGAAAATCAATTTATTAATTAATTAAATATTCCTATTTCCCTCACCCACCTAAAAGCGTTCCTAAAAACGCTATTCGGTGTCCCATTATTCCCTTACAATTCTTAAATGACTTACGCCTTACTTAATTCCTAGTTGAGTTCATAAATAGAAAGTTCCATAGGCTAGATTCCTTACTAAGTTAGACATTCCCCTTGTTTTTAAGTTTCCCCTTTTCCTTAGGTTTTCCCCTTTTCTTTAAGTTTCCCTTTTTCTTAAAGTTTCCCCTTTTTATAACTAAGTTCAGAATTAGCAGGTTTAGACAAAAACAACCAAATACCCCCTTTTATTAAATAAACCTTTAATAAAATTTGCCTTCTTGCTACATGTCTAATTAGTTTTTTTGTTCAAAGGTTCTACTTAGACCTAGGTTTTCAATTCACTTGGCTTGGCAACAATTTTTAAGGGAATTTTTTTATTATTAAACTTTACTTATCACGTCATTCATTTTAAGGCCGACCAGGTCCTAAGTAGGCATAGTTTTCTAGGCATTAGGTTTATTAACTTACCATAGTTAAAATTGTGACGTTCCCTTCAGGACGCACCACGTGCTCCAAGGGTGACACTCGCCTCTTTTCGTTTTATTCGTTCGACATTCCCTTCAAGACACACTACATGCTCCAATGGTGTCACTCGCCTCTTTCTGTTTTATTCGCGTGAAGTTCCCTTCAAGATGCACTACGTGCTCCAAGGGTACCACTCACCTCTTGACTGAATTTGGTAGACGCCAAACCCTTGGAGTCAATACTCCATCAGGTGATCTTGTGGGAGACTACGTTTCTCTAAGAAATAAGGACCCTGCCTTATTGCGTGCCCCTTAGAATCATCATGAGAGACTGTCACAGTCCTCCCTCACGACATCGTGGATTTTCTCGAACTAGGTAATCGTTAACCTACAGTTCGAGCCACGACGAGAGTGCTAGGAGCTTGCGGCAGGGCTGTTGCCACATCTCTCTGTCAATTTCCCTGGTTTCCGTGCGTTTCCTCTCTACTCCAAATGTGAGTCTGGTCGACAAGCTATCGTCAGCCTGCATCCATCAATGAATCATGTCAGTAATAACAATCAACATCATAATATCTAATCATATGTACATATGTCACATCAACAACATTCAAACCCTAACAATCCACTCCCTGATCCGATCCAGAGTCCAACGGGTTTCATCGATGCCTCGACCTCCTCAACGTCCATAGTCCTGCACACTCAGGAGAAACTAGTTAATAACACCTGTATATGTAAATACAACAAAATAACATATCATCAAATCCATAATATCTCATAATCATGATCAAAACAACCAATAGTATAATGATCTAGATCACTTGCAATCAAGTGTCCTCAAAGAATAAGTCCGCTTAGTGCGCGCAAGAACGAGATGTTATAGTAATTCCCATTGGTTCCAACCTTCATCACTGGAAGGAGCATAAGTTAGTTAGAGGTTGAGCAAAAGAGAATGCATTTGATGATAACACCAAGTAGAACTAGTTAATAATAGCTCATATACTGGTTGAGGAGCATAGTAGAGATTCACTACAACTATGAGAGAGGCCATGTGTCCATTTTAGTTGTGGGCATATTAAAAGGAAAAGTAGCGAAGTGGGTCCATTGCATCTATTGGGATTGGTAAGAGAACATATGTTCATGGCCTTCAATTTCTACATTTTTTGAGTCACTGTGTACCTTCACTAGTTTGATCCCCCACAAGAGTTCCAATGTGGAAATGAATTGAGAATGCCAAAGAGGGTGTTAATATTAGGAGTTTCATAGAGGAGCTACAAAGTGACTTGATAGAGGGAAGGATTATTTTCAAGGAGTGAAACCATGCATGAAGGTGGGGATATATGACTTAGTCACGTGGAGGTCACTGCATGAAATATTGATTGTGCATGGCATCTCATTAAGCATAGTCAAGATGGACAATGCATATTTCACCAACCATCATCTAGCAAATTTGGATGGTCTTATGTTCCCCTGTCATAAAAAACATAGGTGAAATTCATAACATAAATTTCTAATACATGCATTACTTTCACCATACAACTCTTAAATCAAATAGAAATGATAGATATATACAAACATATAAGAATTCCATACACTATTAAATACTTTTCTAGAATAATAAGCCACATCACAATATTACATGAATAATTTTAAAATACAAGAAAATGAAGATATTTGGTATACAACAACACTCACTTAAATGGAATAGGTGATCCAAACTAATTAAGCGATAATAGTAATGGGTTCTAATATAATAATAATGGTTAATGTATATAGTAGCAATGGGTTTCCTAATAGTAAGAGAGATACAACAAGGTGTGCTGCATTCAATGTAGGAGACATTAGGAAACACGTGGGGTTATTGGTATCTTAAGAAAAATTGGAACTAGAATGGTTCTTACAACAACAAATCCCTTGGGAGAAAGGTAGATGTAAGGTTCCATGCATGGAGCGAAGCAATATGCCATTCTTTCCGTGCTACTAGGTGTAAGGCTTAATAAAATGTAACATCTATGCCAAAATTAAAGGAAAGGAATGGGGTTATTGGTAGCATAAGAAAAAGTGGAACTAGAATGGTTTTTACAATAACAAATCCCTTGGGCCTAAAGGTATATGTAAGGTTCCATGCATGGAGTGAAGAAATATGTCATTCTTTCCATGCTAGTAGGTGTAAGGCTTAATAACATGTAATATATATGCCAACAAATTTGAGGTTTCATGAAATCTAAACTCTATGCCAAAAATTTGAGGGCTTCATCGAATGTAGGTGCTTTGCTCATGATGGGTGTATGTATTATATTGGAAATATTTTTCTTGGTAGAACACGAGAACTTGGTTATTCCATATAATCATTCCTTATTGCATGGGATATATGAATTTTTATTTGGGATCCTTAGAGATCTGGGGGATGACAACCTAGGTGGATCCTTTAACATACTTTTTTATTACTAAGCTTGAGCTCACAGGGCTACCCGAAATTATGCATGGTAAACTTTCTCTGACTTGGAGAAACATGAGAATGGGTGAGGCCTGTGTGGCTAAAAGGATCAATTGCTTTTACATTTTAGAGGCCTTCCTTGAAGAATATCTTCATTCTTTATAATGGGTCTCTATAAGAGGAGACTCAGATCACAATATCATTATATCTTATTAGATCTATAAAATTATCCTCTACAATTGGAATATTTTAATTAGGGGATCACCTCCATCTATCCACCACAGGATCAAGATCGACCACGAGCCATTAATCTCATTATTATTTTTAATATACATAGTTTCGTCGAATATCCGATGAAAGCTCCGACATGCATATCTATCATAGGTATGGTACCTCCGTCAGATCTATTATTAGGTCGTTAGATATTCGACCAATGTGAGCATTGGATATTTGATAGAAGGTCTAGCAGAAATATTTGTCAGAGGTATGACACCTCCATAGGATCTACTGTTCAGTCATCAGATATTCGACAAACATGTGCATCGATTATCCGACGAACGGTTTGACAAGAATAATCAACGGAGGTATGGCACCTCCATTGGATATAGTATATGGACGTTGGATATTCCAAATGTAGTTACGTCGTACTTCCAACACGTATCTACCAGAAATAATGACTGATTTTGAAGAGGTTTTGGTCCTTAGGGTCATCGATATAGCCGATGACAGTTTGTTAGATATCCGATGTCAATATGTTCGTCGGGTATTCAACCCTAATACACCAACAAAACTAATAACCAGGTTTCATCGAAGTGATGATGGAATTGCGTTGACCAACTGACGTATCGTCGTCAGATTTAAGTGCACAAGAAGTAGTGATACTGGTATGAATAAATACATGTTTTCAAAGGGATAATATGTTTGTCACCGCATGGAATTGAAATCTAATAACATGTTCTACTACAAAAGGTATATATATATATATATATATATATATATATACTCAAGTATTGAAGTTTCATTATAAGCCCGACATTTATTTAATGAAATCAATACCAATTGACATTACAACAATTTTGATTATATGGGTTGAAGATGAGAGCATTTGATTGTATTCAAAGATATAACCATTCAAAATTAAAAAAAGATTTGGTTTGTTTCCTATTATACATATAGGACCAACCCCCCTCATTATTCTACTTTCTAGGCATTATTCCATGAAGTCCCAAATCATGCATCATTTAAATCTTCATCCCCCCCCACCCTTGCTATATAAATAGATAATGGTTATAAAAAAATAATATGTATTGGTAGTTTTTTCACATATGGTTTGAAGCTTGGTTGGTATAATACATAAACATTGTGGAAAGAGCATGAGCAAACTAATTATATTTGGGTTATGAACATGCATCATACACTCCTATCACTTAATTTCATTTTTCATACAAACCCCTTCATCCCTCCCAAATTCATTATTATTCCCATGTTCTAAGTCATTATTAGTTTGTGGAGATATAATGGATGTGTTTTTTTTGCAAAGATGTATAATTACAAGGGAACATTGAAATAAAACAAGTAAGAGATACGAAAGAGATTCCCACCTATTAATTATTATTTATCATTATCCTTTATCATTATTTAATAAACATGTCCTACTTAATTAAAATTATTTAGCCTTGTAACTAAAAGGTAGTTGAACTACTTGAACTACCTCATTGAAGAATACAAGGAGAAGGCAAAGAAGGAAAAATGAATGAGAAACCTTTTGAGAGAGATGTGCAAGGAGTCTTATGAGGTTTATCATTCTTTTTTTATTATCCATGCTCCATTCTTTTTCAACATGGATTTGATGAAGCTATTGATAGCAGGGATGTCTTGAAAAGTAGTGGAAGGGACTAAGTGAGGCTGAGTTTTGCTTGTGTCCATGAGGTGAATGGTTTTATTATTAATTTCATTGTGTTTTAAGTTTGATTTTCTCAATACTAATATGTTTTTGTAAGGACTCCAATCGTTACGACTACAAGCGAAGTAGAAAGTGCAAAGATTTATTTATTTTGTTTTAGGTAGGAAGGAAATGATGACAACAGTTGAACCACAAAACCTGACAACAAACACAAGCACACAGATCAAGCAACAAAAAACTACGACTCCACGCACTAGCACAACGATCAACTAGGTGACACATGCGTAAATCAAAGGATAGAAATGACTACCCGTCGATGCACAATGCGACAACGCTTACAAGTTAAGGACAACATCCACAATCCCGACACAACAGTATCGACAAAAAGTCACTAGAACCTTTAAGGCACGCAACCAAACACATGAAGGCGTCACAACCCAAGCGCCAACAATGGACTTACAATGATCAACACACCCACAATTGAAATCACAGACTCCAGCCAAGTTATCTTTCACCTCTACCCAATGGGGTCCGCCATGATCCCCTCATCAGGAATCATGCCATTCCCTAGTGATAAGCACGAAAATAAACCTAGCACAACATAACCTATCTGTACCATGGATTCTAGAGGAGTCCAACGCACTAGGAGCCGAAATACTAACAAGATGACTATGCCCACGCTCCAAGCAACAGGTTGACAAGACTCAATATGACGACATTTAAAGGTGAAAGCGCAATCTATTACACGACTTGCCAACTACCAACCATTAACTGTTAAGCAAGATGTCTAAGTGCGAGGGAGTGAACTGTTACCAAGCTACTATGGTCATAAAAGTTATCATGAGGTGAACTAATTTAGGCGTTGAACAACACAAGAAACACTGATTAACAAATACCCACTGTCCATTAAATTAAGAGAACTTTTGATCTACGCTGCTTATATAACAAACGACTTTGTTGTCAACTATCAAGTCTAAGTTAATAATTTAACAATATAAAACAATATTAACAATATCCATAAATGACGCTGTTAATATAACACTATTAACAATATTAATATATAGCACACTGTCTATTAAATTCCATTCGGGTGCCATTCTTTATTCCATTAGATAACACACTGCCCTTCAATTATATTTTAAATTAGCAATATGTATCTCTGTGAATCAATTCACTACCAGCATGCCATGTAAGGCATTCAATATTAAATCGCCACGGGAATGAGAATAATGATGTTCATTATACACTGTATAAATGCCGACTATTATTATGCATAACCATATAAAAAGGGTAGTCAATTTAATCATGATAATCGTCAACACGGTCACACAATGAAGCTGACAAAGAGTATTAATGGCTATCAATATTACATCGCAGAGTATGATAACACTGTATATTATATCACTGTCCTAAAAATCAATACCTTTACTGCGACATCCAAACCATATCTCTATGCCACACACTATCTTATCAACAACCATCAATTTATTAATTACGTTACGACGATAGCATCATAAAATCGCTAGGTAACTGTCAGCTACTAAATACATCATAGTGATAGCCAAAAGGGGTTGGGGTATATTTAAACGAAAACACAAATGAATAAATAAAAGTGCATGCATAAATAATGTTGTCATAATGATATATAAAAACACAGTTAATCACCATTCCCGCAGGTAAAAATGCCATCCACAAGCAAAAATGCCATCCAAAAGAATCATAATGAGATATAGCAAATCACAGGTTAATGTAAACAAGTCATCATGGTATATATAAAAACGCAGGGAATCACCATTCCCACCGGTAAACAAATCATCATGATACATATAAAAACACAAGGAATCACCTTTCCCGCAGGTAAAAACGCCATCCACAGGAAAAAACACCATCCATAGGAATCATGATGATATATAGAAAAACATAGGCTAAGGTAAACAAGTCATCATGATGCATATAAAAATGCAGGGAATCACCATTCCCGCAGGTAAAAACGCCATCCACAGGAAAAAACGCCATCCACATACAATCGTTGTGTAATAAAAATTCCATTCGCATTAAATCAAGGGTAAATTTACAGTTTAAGGCTGGTAACATTTCACAGTGTGATAATAATAGGCAAGGCAACAATACAATAAGCAATACAACAATATACAATTGGAGGGTAAAACTTTGGGTAAAAACAAATGGAAATCTATAAAAAAAAAATGCATGCAACCCGATGTGAAAGCGCTAAGTGAAAATGAAATATCTGCCAAGTGAAATAGATATGGGAAGGGCCACACAAATCTTAAGGGAAAGCTGGGTAATGAGCCACAAAAATCAAGGTGTATCTGCTGTGTAAGGGCTGGGTAAATCGCCCAGAAATGTAAGTTATATTGTAGAGGAAATACGCAAGCCAGAAGTATGAAAACACATGTATAAAGGACAATTCAGAACACAGAGTAAAAATATAAACAATCACAGAGGTAATCAATCACAACAAGGCGCAAGACAATCATTCAGCTAGGAACAATCAACATGGGTAGATAGCTGGGAAACTGTCCTTCACTCATCATCCATGCACAAAAAAAAGGGCATTAGGATCTATAGGTCTATTAACACCGAAGTGACGACCGTCGATCCGACTCCTGGCCGACTGCTTAGGCGTGGATTGATGATCTAGGGATGAGGACGAAATATAAGGCACAAACTCTTCAAATAATCAATGAAACAAACATATCCGTCAAGCAATCAAGGATCGATGGCCAAGGAGATCAATTGATGCAGCGAGTGTAAACTATGATGATTTTAAGTTCTTGATTAAAGACGCTAAGTAAAACACTTTTCTTTACTCAATAAAAGTACAGAAATGAAAGCGCGAGATCAATAGTATTCTACCATTAAAAATAAAAGCATGCATACCATAGCCCAAGTTGACCGCTCCGAGTCATTGTCCTGCGTGCTCTGTCCTGCTCCCGCTTGCCGACCGCTGTGACTTCACCGATACCTCCCAGCCAATTCTAGGAGTACTCTTCTTCCCCCTTAGCCCCCCAATCCGCAAAGGGGCCACACACACTAAACCAAAGAACAACTAGCTCCCAGATCGCCTCGCAAGGCCGGGCTACCACTCCTCACCAAGATGGGTTTCCCAACTCCCACAAGATAAGTCAGTCAAGTCAAAAAATTCTGCAGCATAACGTTACGGATAAAAAAAATCTCCATCCTTCTCCTCCTCCCTCCTTTATATAGAATTTCTAAGTCACTTCTTTCCCAAATTTCCATTTAATTTATTGTTTAATAATTTAATTTAGAAAAATCCTCCCCGTACACATGTCACCCATCCCCTTCGTTGCACCAGAAATTAATTTCATTAATTATTTAATTACTCCTATTTCCCTTACCCACCTAAAAGCATTCCTATAATCGCTCCTAGGTGTCCCCATATTCCCTTACACAAATTAATGACTCACGCCCTTACTAAATTCCTATTTGAGTTCAATTTAGAAAGTTCTTAAAGGCAAGGTTCCTTACTAAGTTGGTCATTCTGCTTTTTCCTTATGTTTTCCTTTTTCTTTATGTTTCCCCTTTTCCCCTTAGTTTCCTAATTTTTAAGTTTCCCTCTTTTCCCATTTGATCTAAAACTCAAATTAACAAGATCTTTTTCCCCTTTATCTTTTTAATTAATAAATTTTTAATTAGCATATGTAACAAAACAATCATTTCCCTTTAAAATTTAATCCCCCAAAGTAATTTGATTTTTTAAAAATTAATTGAATTTCTTACCCCCTTCTCGTCACATGTTTAATGATGATTAGTAGTATTATTATTTTTTTCCACAAGTATCACTTAGACCTAGATTTTATTTTCTTAGGCTGGGCGGCATTTTAATGGGGAAATTGTTTTTAAATATTTCTTGTCACATTATTAGTTCTAAGGCCATCTAGGTTTATTCACTCATTAGTTAACAACGCGACGTGCCCTTCATGACGCACTAGGTGCTCCAAGGGTGCCACTCGCCTCATTCCGTTTCCCTTGCACGACGTGCCCTTTAGGACGCACTACGTTCTCCAAGGGTGCCACTCAACTCTTTCCATTTTTCTTGTGCGACATGCCCTTTAGGACGCACTACGTGCTCCAAGGGTGCCACTCAACTCTTTTTGTTTTTCTTGCGCGACGTGTCCTTTAGGACGCACTACATGCTCCAAGGGTGCCACTTGCTTCTTGAATGACTTGGTAGACATCAAAATCCCCTAGAGTCAATACTCCGCTAGGTGTTCTTGTGGGAGACTAAGGGCCTCTAAGGAATAAGGCCCCTACCTTATTGCGTGCCCCTTAGAATCATCGTGAGCGATTGTCGTAGTCTTCCCTCACGACATCGTGGGTCTTCTCGAACTAGGTAATCATTAACCTACAATTTGAGCCACGATAAGAGTGCTAGTAGGCTATGGCAGAGCTATTTTCCACACCTCTCCCTCAACATCTCTGGTTGTCATGTGTGACCCCTCTACTCCACATGTGAGTCTGGTCGACAAGCTATCGTCAACCTGCATCATCAATGAATCATGTCAGAAATACAATCAATCATCATAACATCTAATCAGATGTGCATATGTCATATCAACAATAATAAAAACCAATAGTGCACTCCTTGACTCGATCCAGAGTCCAAGGGGTTTCATCGATGCCTCTGCATCCTCGAGGTCCAAAGTCCTGCACACTCAGGAGAACCCAGTCAATAGCACCAGTCTATGTCAATACAAAAAAATAACCTATCATCATATCCATAAATGCCTCATAATCATAATCAAACGACCAATAGTGTAATAATCCGGATCACTTGCAAGCAAGTGTCCTCAAAGAATAAGCTCGCTCGGTCCGTGCATGAGCGAGATGTTACAGTTTTCTAGTATGCATATTTTTTCCTTGTGCTTCACTACTATTGTTCTATTTAGTGTCCAACTTAATCTTTATTGACTTTCTTTTATACTTGACTATTCTATTGTATGAGGCTAATTCCATCTAGAATGGTTAAAGACAAGAAATCTGGTCCAAGTCTACATAAAGGCTTGAAAGCTTCAAAGAATCCAAAAAAATGTATGGGGGTTTCATTTAACAATAAAGATCAAACTCTTTTCGACTCTCGAATTTATTTCTCTTTTTACTGTTTATATCTTTTCTTTTAACATTCAAAACTTAAAAATACAAAACATTTTAACTTATTCACTTCTTTAATTTTTTATATAAATATTTTTATCTTGTTTTTTATTTTATTAGTTTATTTTTTACTCATTTTTTTTCAAAACAAAAAAATTACAAAGACAATGTTAATTCATTTTTATTTATTTAGAATTAATTTCCATTGCACATACTCACATTTCGTTTATTTATTTAAACTCTAATTTTACTAATTTTCTAACTGTAATGCTTTAAAAAAACAACAAAATTCATTTCAATATTTAATTCAATTTAGAGTAGTTCTTGTAAATACAAATTAAATTAACTTTAAATTGTATATCTTCTTTTAACTTATTTTAGTTTTTTACTTTTAAATTTCCATTAACTTCTCGTTTTTTTTTTTCTTTCATTTACTATAACTTTTATTAACCAAAATTTTAAAAGAAAAGATTTCATTTCAACATATTCTTAGAATCATTAACTTAGTTAACTTTAGTTTGTTTATATTTATTTTTGCAATTGTATCTTTTAAACTCCACACCAACTTTTGTTTTAATTTTTATTTCATGTAAAAAAAAAAACATAAAATTAATAAAAAGAAAACATAAAATTATAAAGGTTACAAAATATATAAAAATCAAATAATTGTAAAAAATCATGCAACAAAGATTTCAATTCTTTTAGCTTTAAGGTTTTCTTTTAACTTAGGGTTTAGTTAGTTTAACTTTCTTTTTAAGTTTTGCACTTACATTATTCACTAAAATTTTGTTTAATTTAACATTTCATACAAAAACAAAATACAAAATAATATAAAGATAAAATGCATAAAAATTAAATATTTACAAAAATCATAAATAAAGATTGATGCTTAGACTCTTTATCAATAGGGTCTAATGTGTTTTCTTTATGGGGCTTAAAACTAAGGGTAGCATTTCCGTCTCTTCCCACCTTGCCTCATAGGTGGTTGAGATGTTGGTTTGGAAACACTCTTGTTTCGACATCAACACCTTGAACCATCAATCGATGTCATTTGGAATATTTCCAGAGGGGTGATAGAGGAAGATGAGGATGAGCCACGATAAATTTTTGTTGTTCAGACAAGAAGTACAAATCCTCCCTCATCCATCTCAAGATCTCTTTTTACTTCCTATCCCAAACGTAAAACTTCTTCTAGTAATAAAACCAATTCCAATGTAGGTAAATACATTGTAATTACAGATAATTTAGAATATGATCTGGTAGAATAATTGAAGAAAACAAAAGTTAATATTTCAATTTTTGAATGCTGCAAGCACTTGGTAATGATTTTGAAAATAAGAATTCATTTGTTGGAGAAAAAGATAAAGGTAAGTCTGCTCAAGTTTCTATGCATCAAAATAAATCAAATATAAATGTTGTATTAATTCGGGAAAAATCTAATTCAAATAGTCCACCATTTTTATTAACATTTGAAAATTTTAATCGGAATGCACATAATTGTTTGGTTGACTCTCGAGAATCCTCTAACGTATGCCTTATTCAGTTTGCAAAAAAATGAATGTAGAACCCAACAAAACAACCACTTAAATGGTTCAACTTGATCTCTCAAATGTTAATGTAATAGGTGAATCAAACGATATACTTATTAGACTTCCTCTAATCCAAAAGTCCATCAGATTATAGATATAGTGGTTGTTGATATTCCCGAGTCCTATTGTTTGATATTAAACAGGGATTGGTCTGAAAAAATTAACATATATTTTTCAACAGACTGGTCACATCTTTGGTTGCCATATAATGGTAGGCCTAATTAAATTAAAGTAGAAAGGGAAAGACATATGAAATACTCAAATATGGATTTGAATGATCCTAATGAGTCGATTATGTTCTATAAGTCTATGCTTGGTTACTACTGTTTTGACTCCTTTTTTGGAAATTTTGTTGTTGATTCTTCCCCTTTTGCAGACATGTGTAATCAATCTAAGATCCTTCATTCAAATCAAATTGTTGTAAATAATTCTGTAAATTTTGTAAGCTAATGTACAAATTCATTTTCATATGTAACAAATTTAAATGTAAATAAAAGTGTATGATTTTTATTCTTTGATGGATCCAAGGAGAATGAGGGTGTAAGAGTTGGATGCATTCTCAAAGATTCTCAAGGAAACAAATATATGATGGCTTGTTGTTTGGAGTTCCAATGCACAAATAATGTCGCTCAGTATGAGGCTTTGATACAAGGTCTTAAAAAAACAATATATTTGGATGTTAAACAACTCAAGGTAATAGGTGATTCAAAAATAGTTGTCAAACAGGTAAAAAATTCGATTAATTGTGTTTCAAATCACCTTAAGAATTTCAAAGATGAGGTATGTAATCTTGTTTCTAGTTTTGATGCATTTAATATAGTTTTTGTACCTTGAAGTCATAATGTAGATGCTGATTTACTTTCAAACGTAGCCTCTAGATTGATACCATCAAAATATTTTTCTATTGACAAATTTTCTGTTGAATTGATTTACAGGCCTTCTATACCAGACAACATTAAAAAATAGAGAGTTTTGATGATGATACCAAAATTATGGAACTCTTCACACAAGAATACAAGTTAAGGAATCAATCATCGAAGAAAATCAAGATGATGATAAAATTAACTCACTATCTCCACGTGCAAAACCAGAAAGTGAAAACACAGTTCCTAAATCTGTGGTTACAATGGAGAAATACTATGATTTACAAGGTAATTAAGGGGACAACAAATTGTAAAACCAATATCTCCTCAATGCAATATGAGGTAATTAATCTTGGTACTGAGAAATGCCCTCAAAATATTAATTTAGGTATCAGATGTACTCCCACTGAGAGAGCTTCATTTATTCGATTGTTTAAAGAACACAAATACATTTTTTTCCCTAGAATTACAATGATTTAAGGAAAAATGATACTACGATAATTCAACATGTAATATCACTCAGAAAAGATGCGAAACTCGTTCAAGACAAGTTGTGAAATATGTACCCAATGATGGGACAACAAATTAAAAAAGAGCTCAATAAGTTGTTGGAGGAAAAATAATATTTCCGATTCGACATTCCCAATGGGTATCTAATATGGTACATGCTAGGAAGAAGAATCATGAAATTAGAATTTGCATTGATTTCAAAAATGTGAGCAAAGCATCCAATAAAGACAACTACCTTGTTCCACCCATAATAAATTGTTCAATGTGTTTCAGGTTCTGAAATGTTATCATTGCTAGATGGTTTCTTAGGGTACAACCAAGTGCTGGTAGCATATGATGATCATTTGAAAACCACTTTTAGAACTAAATGTGACACACATGGATACAAAAAAAATATTGTTTGGATTGATTAATGCAAGTGCCACATTTCAAAGGGTGATGGACATTGCTTTTATATGATTAATAAAAAAATCATTGGTGGTATATTTGGATGATGTGACAATTTTCTCAAAGGACAAAAAAGATCACCTGAATCATCTCAAGCAAATTTTTGATCGTTGCTGAAGATATGGCATATCTCTTAACCCAAAGAAAACCATATTTGTAGTAACAAAAGGTAATATTCTTAGTTTTATTGCATCCAAATTTGGTATTATGATAGAACCAAAGAGACCAAAAAATATTTTGCAAATTACTTTTCCTCACAATAAAAAGTCTATGCAATCATTTTTAGGAAAAATAAATTTTGTGAGAAGATTTATTCCTAGTTTTGTAGAAATAGTAAAACCGCTCCAAGATATGATTAAGAAAAATGCATTGTTTAAATGGGATGATAAAGAAAAAAAATATTTTACTTTAATAAAACAAGCCATTGCACAAGCTCCAACTCTTATGTGTTTCAATTTTAATCAAGAATTTATTTTGTATAATTTTGCTATTGATTTCTCTTTTGCTGCAGTACTAACTCAGAAAAATTCAGAAGGCAATGGAGAGCCTAGTTATTTTATGATTTTTAGCCTGCAATTAGTTGAATTGAAATATACGAAAGTGGAAAATAAATCCTTCATTGTTTTTAAAGCGATGAAACATTTTCGACCATATCTATTGAAATCACACACGAAAGTGATTGTTCCATATCCTGTTGTTCGTCATTTGTTAGTTTAGAAAGAATTAGGAGATAAAACAAAAAAGTTGGATGACCACACTCCAATAGTATGATCTGGAAATTAAGCCTACAAATATTGTTAAAGTAGTAGGAATTTTCAAGTTAGCAGCAAAATGAGAAAGTTCTCAATTAGAAGAAGAATTTGGCTGGGACAGTGAGGTTGAGATGAATATTAATGAGATATTTTATGTACTCATTTCAACAAACTCATGGTATAATGGTTTAAAGTTATATTACTCATGGTACTGCTCCGCAGTATCCAGAATCAAAGAATAAGAGGGAATTAAAGCTCAAATCTACTCAATATCATCTTATTAATGAAGTGATATTTCCATGAAATTATGACAATGTTTTACTAAGATGTATGGAAAAGACAGATGCAGAGGAAGTATTTGAAGAGTTACACAATGACCCAACAAGGGGAAACTTCAGTTGTGACACCACTGCACACAAAGTCCTTTATGTTGGGTATTACTATCTTAAACTATTCAATGACACTCATGCCTTTGTTAGAACGAGTAAAATCTATTAGACTTCTCTAGGAAAAGAGAAGAAACTAGCATTATCTTTATAACCCGTGATTATCAAAAGTCCATTTTTATAGTGGGAACTTGATATAATTGGAGAAATTAGTGAAAATTCATCAAAAATACACAAGTACATACTCACCACAACAAATTATTTTACAAGATGGACATACACCATTCCACTTAAAACTATACATGATGATTAAGTTATCTCTTTCCTTGAACAAAATATTATTACCAGGTTTGGTATCCTCGATTCTTTAATTTACTAATGCATCCTACTTTTCATATTTGAAATTAACCAAGTTTTTTGTTAATAAAGGGATTAAAATCAAATATTCTACAAATTATTATCCATAGGGAAATGGTCTATTTGAATTCACTAATAAAAAAATAATTATAATTATTAAGAAGGCTGTTGAAGAAAACCAACATAATTGACACAAAGTTCTTCTCAATGGGGCAGATTGAGTTACACCAAAGGAAGCCTTAGGTAACTCTCCATTATTCCTTGTCTATGGAAAGGAAGCTATTATTCCCCCTAATATATTCCTTCCCTCTCTACAAGTTGCCCGATATGTTAGAGATGAATCTTATCCAACAATGCAAAGTAGACTTGAATACTTGTTAAAACTGGAAGAAGAATGAGAGAAAGCCAAATAAAAGTTTAATATTAATCAACATATTGTTAAAAAATGGTTTGACATATCCATAGTTGATAACAAAGACTTTGTTATCGGTGACTTAGTGCTGAAATGGGATGAATCCCACGAGGGTAAAGGTAAACATACTAAATTTCAAACCCTCTGGTTAGGTCCATTTCAAATCTCCCAAAAGATTGGCCCTTCAACATTTATTTTGCAATCATTGGAGGAGGATTTAGAAAGCCTCCTTGTGAACGACCAAGTCTTGAAGATATTTTATGCATAAAGTCCTTTACTTTCACAATTTTTTTTTTTTTTTTACTATAATTTGTTTGATCTCTTATTAGAATTTTTTTCTAGAATTTTTATAATTTCTTTTGGTTCCGTTGCTTACAAATTAAGTTTTGGATTTGTTTGTATATATTTTCATTAATCATTGGTTGATGTAGAAAGATGTTTTTATGGTTGATAGCTGGAAACAATACTTTATCCATAAATCTTCAAAACGACTTTATTTGAAAAATATCACAACGGTCTAGAATTTCAGAAAAGATTTTTCGAGAGAATATATATATATAATCTATACTTATTTTTCAAAAGTTTGGGTTCTAGAGAAAAAATTCTTTTATTGTTTTTGTATGAGCATGACCGGCATAAACATATCTATATTACACCTTACACCCATATCTATATTACAAATTAAAAGGGTGAAATGAATTTCTTAACTAAAGAAGGAAGTTGAAAGCACTGTTTACAGTGTGGAAATTACGAGTAAACCCACTGGGGCTATGGATGCTTGCTAGCAACAGGGCCATGCTTGTATGGTACCAAGGCAACTTCGTCGAGGCAATGGATGTTTGCAGGTAGTGAAGCAATGCTGGGTAAACGAAGATGATGAACACAAGTGTGTAAATATTGATGATAGCAAAACTTTGGCCTTTGACTTATTTCATGACTAGTTACAACAATTTTTAGAATAAAATAAATATAGTGAACTCTGCAAAATAAATGTTGGAGTTTTTAGTATTTGAAATCCCAAGTTTATTTTTCACAAGTATGCAATATATTAGATTCCTTTAATTCCAAAATTTAAAATGAAAAACTTATTTTTCAGTTTTTAGATAAATGTCTTCCTACATTACAAGTATGCAATATATTAGATTCCTTTAATTCCAAAATTTAAAATGAAAAGCTTATTTTTCAGTTTTTAGATAAATGTCTTCCTACATTATTAATGACATTGATAATTAGTTCACCCAGTTAGTCACTAATTGTTGTTGCCTGCACAACAAACCCAATATGAAACCTTCATATTATAATGGGGAGTCACTACACTTGGCATCATTTTACTAAATTATGTAAATGTGGCAGGTGCCCTAGATTACTGATGTGGCATGAGGGTATTACATCCCAAATCTGGGGACAAGTGTTATCAACGTAAATTTATAATACTCAGATGCTCAGATCCTGGATGTGATTCGTTTGTTATTGTATCTGGATCCGGGACTGAGCGAGTACATCGAGCCACTATGATATCCAAATATTTAGATCTCCTTTTTGGATTTACAAATCAGTTGCCGAGTCATCTATCAGGTTATCTCTTGAGGTGTCATCCTGCATGGAATGGTGATCGGGTGTTCTTGCGTCCAATTTGTAAGACGAGCCAGAACTAAATTTTGACTAAGTGTTATATAAACCACACTATGCACCTCAAGGCATGATATTCAATGGATTGGTAAAACTTTATAAACCTGTTTTATTAATTTTACCCAGTCAATGTGGTATATATATTACCACGATCATAAAACTTGCCTATCAATGCAGGTCATTTTTTTTCTCCCATGACATGTCCAAAATAGATTACATCCCAAGTGATAATTAAATTGATTTCGATTTCAATCAATGAATCATTGAAACAAATAGTTTTTTTTGTACATTGTTGATTGGTTGATCTATTTCTTGAAGTAAATTTATAGTAGATACTAATTTGGTTCAATTTTATTATTTGTTGCAAATTTCTAGGATGAGGAAAATAATCGTGAAGACCATGTACATGAACAAAGGAAGAGAATATCAAGGAGACGACTCATGTTTGTGGAGAAATAAAAGACAATATGGTTTTAATATTTTGGATCAAATACAACAATAAATGTTTTAATAGAAATGAATGAGATTTACAATAACATTATGATCGATAAAATAATTAAAGGATTTTCTCAATAATTTGTTTTGTTAAATTATTGAGACTGTTGTAACAATACAAAAATGAGAATTTTTAATGAATAGAGAAAGTAATAGAATGATATAAATACCAAATATTTCTATGGATAAGGGGTTGAAAACTTTATAATCAAGTTTATATATTTTTATCGGTTTGAATATAAGTGTGATGACTTTTATAGTTTGAAAATCTAGAAATGGAACCTATGCATTTTTGTTAAGTTTTAGGAAAGGATTGACGACATGATGGATGGAAGCTAAATTAGTAATTGTATATTTTTATTAGTGAAACAATTTAAGTTGAAAGCTAATTTTTTATTGGGAAATTGATGATGTGAATTAGTATCCTACACAATTATGTAAGTGTTTGATTTAAAGTTTGCATTTGAAAAGCTTGATATTCTTTTTTATCTCTTTTACAATTTCTTAGTAAAAACAATCAAATACGTAATACATTATCCATTATTTCAAAAAACTATTTATTTGAAAGAATTAAGATATTGTATTTGAACTTATTAGTTACTCGATTTAGTGAATTACTTCCTAGATAATGCAATTAGTTTTCCTTATGTGTCAGAACATATATATAATCGACTTCAGTCTATCTAGGAATGTATAATACTTTATATTAGTTAATATATATATATATATAAGTGTTCTAGGTCATATGTTTTCTCTTTAGATTGATTTTTTATCACATCTGAAGAAATATTCGTAAAGACAACCAAACTCACATACCAATGAATATCGTCATACCAAACGAGTACATGCCTAATTAAAGCTTTAATGAAGTGATATTCCCCTACTGAAAATGATTTTTTTCCACCTATCAACAAAATCATTCATATATATATAAAACCTTTAAAATCTCCAATTACATGTATATGTGAAGCCTTAAAAATTAAAAAGTTAAGAAAATATTAATTTGTTTAAGTTCCCCACTCATGGGTACGTTCAAAGTGATAGGTTTAAAATAAAAATAAACACTTTAATTTTTTTTTTCCAAAAAGGTGTCCCATCATTGGCATGTTGTAATCTTTGTTATTGGATTCTTAATATGCATGACAAGAATGTTTTCATTTTGTAACATCCCTCTCTTGCATGCACTTCTGTTGTGACTTATTTTTTAAGGACACTTGCATACAAGTGATCCAGTTCATTATATGAGTGATTGCTTCGCTTATGGATTCTCATGATGATATTATAATTTATGATGTTATGTTATGTTATTATGTATAGACAGGTGCTATTAACTGGTTTCTCCTGAGTGTGTAGGACTCTTGATAGGTTAAGAATACCGATGACATCGATGGACCTCCTTGGACTCCAGATCAAGTCGGGGAGTGGACTGTTTATGCTTGACATATTTCTGTTATTGCATATGTGAAAGGTGAATGATGTAATAGGATGTTGTTTATGGATCACTGACATGCTTGTCGATGGATGCATGTTGACGATAACTTGCTAATACGATTCACATTTGGAGTAGAGGGGTCACACACGAAAACCAAAGTTATTGAGGGAGAGGTGTGGCAACAGCCCTGCCACATCCTACTAGAACTCTCGCCGTGGCTCAAACTGTAGGTTAACGATTGCCTAGTTTGAGAGATCCACGATGCTGTGAGGGAAAACTGTGACAGTCGCTCATGATGATTCTAAGGGGCACGCAATAAGGTAGGGTCCTTATTCCTTAGAGGTCTTTAATCTCCCACAAAGTCACCTGATAGAGTATTAACTCCAGGGTTTGACGTCTACCAAATTTAGTCAAGAGACGAGTGACACCCTTGGAGCATGTAGTGCATCTTGAAGGGAACATCACACAAATAAAACCAAAATGTAGGTGAGTGACACCTTTGGATCACGTAGTGTGTCCTGAAGGGCACGTCGCGATTTTAACTATGGTAAGTTAATAAACCTAGTACCTTGAAAACTATGCCTCCTTAGGACCTGGTTGGTCTTAAAAGGAACGGTGTTATGAGTTAAGTTTAAAAACAAAATTTTTCCCTTAAGAACCGTCGCCAAGCCTAGTGAATTTAAAACCTAGGTATAAGTAGAACCTTTGACCAAAAAAAAAACTAAATAGACATGTAAAAAGAAGGGGGTAAAGAAAATTCAAACATTAATAATTAAAATAAAATTTTAATGGAGGATTAATTTATTAAAAGGGTAAATTGTTGTTTATATCTAAACTTATAAGAAAAGGGGAAACTTAAGGAAAATGAGAATGTCTAACATATTAGGGAATCTAGTCTTTGGAACCTTCTAATTATGAACTCAACTAAGTTTTAGGAAAAGCGTCAGTCATTTAAGAAATGTAAGAGAATAAAGGGACACTGATGAGCGTTTTTAGAAATGCTTTTAGGTGGGTGAGGGGAATAGGCAAATTTAATTAATTAATAAATGGATTTTTTGGTGCAATTAAGGGATCGACTGACATGTGTACGAGAGAGGTTTTTCCTAATTAAATTTAATAAAAAGAATCTAATGAGGGTTTGAGAAATGAATCACTAAGAAAATTCTATAAAAAGGATGGCGGAGGAGGAGTATGAATCACGTCTGGTATGCGTACTGGCGATCTCTGAATGCTGACAACTATTTAAGGGCACGTCTGTCCATTGTAGTCATCGGTCACTTGGTACTTATTCTGTCATATTACCTAGAGCGTACCTAACCAGACGAACCTGCTATATTCGACCTTGATTAACTTCCACGTTTCTGTTGATAGTTGTCGTGGGATGCATTGTCCAGATTTTGCGCGAGAGAATATATTTTTACATTTAAGACGTTCCTCTAAAAGTTAGATGAAGATAAGTATAGAGATTTATTTAAATCATAAAATTTTGAGTAATAATATAAAATACTAATTTAAATTTTATCACTTTAACTGTGAGAAAAGGAAATAAAAAGTTATATATGAGCTTTTTTGGAATGAGAATGGAACACTAAATTATAAAAGAATTTCGTGTTTGAAATGCATTTTAGACTGTAGAGGATTTGGATATTTAGAGTGCTTGAACATTTGATAATTAAGAAAGTACTGAAAAAGGGGTTGATTCCCTGGCTCTTAAATTTTGTTGTTGACGAGTAGTTCGTCGGTTATGCTATTGACGTTGGAATTGTCATTTATGCTTGATTCAACAAGGATATTAAAAATCATAGTCCTTCCATCCCTTTGCCTTCGTTAGTACACTTGCGTCCCTAGAATAACGTTGACATGTGAACGTTAAGTGATTGTATTTTTCTTGCGTATTAAACTTGATAACTAGTGCGTTTGAATTATGGTGGGGAAAATGATGGATTATTGAGGATAATGCATGCATGTGCTTGATTATTGTATGTTGAAGGATTATCGATTTAGAAGTTGATTTACGCGTGCAAAGATTATTTATGTTGATGAAATTTTGTCTAAAAGATGATTCACACGCGCATTGATTATTGTATGTTGATGGATGGCCGTGGGTGTAGTCTCTTCTCGTGGGTAGTAATGGCATTGACGTGTGAACACGATCAATTAAATGCCTTGTGCCTTGAAAATTATGAATTATGATGCACGATTATACCAAGTTAAATTATGAATGGTTAGTATATGGATTTAATTACTATTGCCTTGTGACATTAATTGATAATGTATGATGTATCAATGGCTAGATCATTTCGCGCCTTGAATTTTGATGATGTTGATCGAATTAACAATTGGTTACTAATGCGCCTTTAACATGTTGAATGCATGATTGAATTACTAATTATTTTATCGTGCGCCTAAATTGTTGATGTATAACTGATGGATTATTTGATTAGAATGCTTTCACGCATTTCCTTAATGAGATGTATGAATAGTTGAGTAATTAAATTCCTTGAGCGCATTGAATTTTAGAGTAGTGTTGACGGTTTTAGATTTTAGTCTCGGGTGCGAAATGCAAGTCTATTCTGCGGAGTGATTGCACATTTTGATTTGGTATTGCGCCGCGAAAAACTGCTTTTGCACCACGCCTTGGATGTAAGGTGGCCTAGGATGTGTTACGTGAATGATTACTCGCGCACCATGTTTTGATTGATGTTTTAAATTCCTAGCGCAACACTAAAATATATATATTTTTTTGACCGATTGTACATCACTTGTGGTTGTAACAGCTAGGGTTGTTAGACATTTTTCATGTTAGAGTGCACCAATTAAGAGATTACAAGCCCAATTAAAAGGTTGGCTAATAAGTCACCATGATAGGGTCATCTATAATAGGTCCCTATCACACCAATTACAATTTCGTAAACAATTAATGTTTTAGGCTTGCAAATAAGAACTATTATAGTAAGCCCTGTACAACAAACTCTTGTCAGACCTATTAGGGACCCAGAGGTTTATTTCATACCTTGTTGCAACCTTTAACATAGTAAGCACATAACTAATTAATTCATAAAGTAAATAAATATTTTTTAAATTACAAAAATTCAAATATATAACTCTACTCTAATCCTATTAGAGGTCAAATGAGAAAAATAATTATCCAAAACTTCAAATTTCAAAGAATTTGGTGGACATCCTTCCAAACTCGTTAATTTGGTGTTAGGAGATATCTTCTCTCAATGTGAAAGTTTATAAGAAAAGCTTTATAAGTTAAGTGTATTATGTATTTGCTTAAGGTCTATAACTTATAAGTGATATTGAATATTAGCTAAAGACTTAAAAGGTTTAGTTAGAGAATGGAATAATAATGGTTTATAGGATAGGCTTCAAGTGTCCATGAGAAGAGTTTCTTCTATCAACTCGTTATTATTATGTCACTTGCAAGAATTGAACTTAGATGGAGATGATAACAATCATTCCTCCCAACCACCAAAACTAAACCCAATTGATAAGGCTTATTATCTTTATTATGCTTCTTAGACATTTAAGATAAGTGTTAACATAATAAATGTTAAAGGTGAGACATGATAATATATTATTCAAAATTTCAAAAACATGAGCTACAAGAAGGTGGTGATGAGTTTAAATATTAAATTGCTTAAGTGTTCATCAAGTAAAACATTTATAGATTTCACACGTTATTTCTTTCCATAAGTTGGTTTCCATGTGATTACCCTATACTTTAATGTGTATTTTTTTTTTACAAATTAATGTGATTTTTTTTTTTTAAATTAGTGTGGTTGTTGTATGATGTGTTGATCGGAAATTTAGTCTTCTTAAGTTATTTGTTACATTTTATTATATTTGGAGGTTTTCTCATCAACATCCTTAAGTTAAGTGGATGGTATTGGTTATTTTGTTGAAATATTCAATCTTGCTCCCTTTTAAGATTATGGGTAATTTTACTTAGTTCTTTATCTTATTACATAAAACTATTGTATTTACGACAATATGATATTTCCTTCTTTAGATAATGGGGAGAGGAAGGGGCAACCACTCAAACAATTGCTTAAGTGGTACAATCTACTACATGGATAACACTCACTCAAGTTCTCACTTTTCATATAGTCAAATGAAAGTGGATTATTGTGACAATTGACTTAAGATTGAGCCTTTGTGTGAGGTTGTGACATCTCTATTTCATTAGAAGAATTATTTTTCCTATGTTTATCATTGTGTTTTCCAGTATGTTATTCCTTTCCTCATGTTAACGACTACATTCTTACCCATGTTGTCATTCATTATCTCAATTGACTCAATTTATTCTCACTCATAATGTGTGTTTCTTTCGCTATGAAGAATTTACATCCCTAATAAAATTACAACATGATTTTGTTTTTCACTACAACCTTATAATAATTTAAAATACATTTTTTTTATTTTATTATGACAAATCATGTATAAGACTTTCACTCCTTCCCCAATTTTGTTTAACATTTCACACACCAATATCATTTATACGATTGTTTTCACAAGGTTCTTAACTCAAATAGAAGTACCATACATCACTTAATATCTCTCAATCAAGGATAAGTGGCACCTATCCTTAAGTTTTCCTTTAATATATATCCTTATACCTTGCCATAACCTAAGATTGTAATGGAACTTCTAAAATATGATATTCCCTTAACTTCCTCAAGGCTTCTTTTTATTTGAAAATGGACTTTCTTCTTGAACCATGTGACATAGGAGGAGTCAACCTGGCCAAGTAAAAAATCGATTCTACTGAATGAATCGACTGGCCAAGAGAGAGATCGACTCTGCCAAGAGAGAGTTTATTTAAACTAAAGGAGTTTGACTTGGCTTCCAGTGATTGCCAAGAGAGACGGTCTCAGGGTCTGAGGGTGAAACCGTGTTACATGTTGAAGACAAGAATGGATTGAGTGGCAAAGAGAGGATTTTGCATGAGCGGAATCTTGGGCCATAGTTGTTCAGCGGAACAAAGTGGTTTTGGCTTCCATCTAAATGCCAAAATCTATTGAATGCTCATTTATCTCTCTAGTTGTGAATAATAAGTTTGCAAGACAAAGTACTAAACCAATGCAACAGTCCAAAGCTTGAAAACCTTTCTTGTTCTGAGAACAAGGAAATATTGTTGCATGCTTCTACATCAGCAACAGTTAATGGCAGAAAGAAGAAGAGTTGTAAGATAGAATCCTTCGATACGTCTGTTGTAGGAAGGAGAAGTATCCCGCCGGTTGGCTACTAGAGAACCCATCGTTCTGCCGAGAGCAAGTAGAGGAAGAGAACGTTCATCCCGACTGACTGTTGCATAAATTGTTGGAGGAAAAACTGTCACAATGCCAAGGAGGCAAATCACTTTGTGTATGTAGAGGTTTCAAACACCAGTGGATACTCAAGAAGAACCCCCTTGTAATCTGCATTAACTGAAGAAAACAAGAGATGAGGGCCTTCTATTTTGTTGGTTTTCCCAATTGGGTTGGGTTTCTAGGGTAAAATCTCTATGTTTTTGGTGTGAGTTAATGTTGTTTTTGTTGCACTATATTTCTGATTCATGCATTGTAGCACTAAGAAGTTCATAAATAACCCTAGCTAATCGCACATAAGGAACATAATGCAGAAAGAAAGAAGAAATCAAATGAAAGAAAAATCTTTGTTTATGAATCAAGTTGTCCATAGGATGATCGATTAAAATCATGTGGTATCAAAGCGAGGAATCCTTGACCTAAAGAGAAATTGTAGCAAGACAACCGCGGGAAAATCTTTGAAGAGAGAAAGAGTTGGTGAGTTGAATGCAATTAACCAACAAATTAAGGACGAGAATTGGGAGTTTAATAATTTTTGGTAGTATACCACCGGAGAGAATGAAGAGTTGCATTCTAGGCTAAAGACAGTAGAAGACGTCCTCACTACCATGACAAAGAAACTTGCTGAACTACAAGTTTAGGCTACACAAGTGACTACTTGTGCTTGGGAGAGCATGGCACGAGCAGAAGTGTTGCACCAACAAACTATGGATAAATTGCAAGAAGAGATAGAAGCAAAGGAGGATTTTTTGTTTGAACTCCAAGAAAATGTTGAGGAGTTGAAGAACAAAGCAAAACCCTCTAATGCAAAGCAACCAGTTGCAATTCAAGATGCCAAAACTAAAAGGACAAAGGCAAACATTTAACCAAATCCTAGTCTTCAATATGAATCAATAGAATAATCCATTGGGAGCTTCGAGAAGTATATACCAAGGGAGTTGGTTTTAAGTTGTTGATGAAGATGGGCTATGCAAGCCAAAGCCTTAGAAAGAATGGGCAAGGACTAAAGCAACCAATAGGAGTTGAATGTCATCCACGATATTAAGGTCTCGGTTATTTTGGCAAAATAGTGATGAATGATGAATGCTCGAAAGTCGCCCAATGCAAAGAACCTTTGGGTACGGTTGAAGGATATGTCATTCCTGCCAAGAATATTTTTTCATGTCAATGCCACTGAAACTTACAAAGATGTCATTTAAAAACAGGAGCAACTAGCATTTAATGCAAGTGAAAGAATGCCACTTGAGGAAAGAAGGAAACCATTGCAACAAGTTTGAGCAAGCTCTAAAGCGGACAACAAAGAGAACCTTCAAGCATCCAAAGCTGATCAACAAAGTGAAGAAGCCAACAAACTTCAGGGCATCTTGAGACTTCGTGACTTCTTTGTGTTTGAAAAGCAGATTTTGTTATTAAACTTTACTCTCGGACTATGTTACCCATGCTTTTTTTTTTTCTAAAGCTGCTTTTTACATAGGAGTCACCCACTTCTTTGGATATAAACATGAAATCATCAACCATGAAAAACCTCGCCATGATTTATTCCTAACGTATAACCTAAGCCTTTATTAACCAATTTGAAAACCTATCCATGCTTTTGTTTAACAATGTTTTCATAACTTTATCCCACAATGCACGCGGGGTTATTATTTCATGGAAAAAATAATATATAATTTCATTATGACAAAATTTCAGTGTGGTTTTCTCTACCCACTTTCTTTCTAGATTGATGTGGTGTGTACACTTCTATGACTTATGACTTAGAGTGTATAAAAATTTAGAACATTTTTTATCTGCTTGTTATATGGGATAGAGTGTATAAAAAAATATAACATTTTCTATCTTTCTTTTGTACGGGCTACAAATTCCACCCAATGAAACTTTTCCATTTTTAACCTACCTCACAACATTAGAGTTTAATTTAGACTTTCTATCATTTTCATTGTGTTTAAAGCTTCTCTACGATGGGGGTGGAAATCCCAAGAGTTTCTTTCAATTGGTATTATGTAAGATAACTTGCCAATTCAATTTGATGATAGAATAAGAATCCAAATGAACTAAGTGTTTAATAAAAATTCAAGAATCTAGCACAACTTTATTACATACATTTTTTTTTTCTATTGTAGTTCTATCTATCCAATCAATCACAACATGAGGTTGGGCATGATTTATATGAACTACTGTTGCATATTGATAATTGTAAATACATCATAACGTTCAATATTTCATTTGCATTCTCCATGATTCCTTTTCTTTTATGATATGTTCAATTATATCTCCTCTAAATCACCATTTTCATTAATTAATATAACACACAATATTTTATTTCCACTACTATAATTCTCCTCATTTTATCTTTACCATTATAGTTGGATCATACTTAGTTTAAGATCACCTTCCTACTTAAAAGTAATATCTATAACAAAATAATTCTAAATGTTCTTTTATAAGGAATGAATGCTATATGTCAATATCAAGAGTGTGAAATTCTCTAATCTACACATGACTATTCTCCAAAACATTCTTGCCATAATATATAATATGCCCTCCACATCTATGACTTTCATTTTAAAGTCTAGAGCTAACAAGATCATATCACTTCCTTTTGTCATCATGGTTTAGAGTAAATTCCAAATAGAATAACGAAAGTTGAAGAGTTGTTCTCAAACAATTCTAATGACTTTTTAAACATCTATAAATTTTTTGAATACACTTTATCCTCTTCTTTAGCATTTTCTACCATTATAAACTTTTTAATTTTAAAAATGAACTACCCACTTATCTCAAATATGTTACAAATGAACTTATAAGTTTATTTGATTTTAATCGAGATTCTCCACTAAATCCACCTTTATACAACTTGACCCTAAATTTTAAGTTAAACAATAAGAGCAACATTATTCAATGCACAACCTTACTACATACATTTTTTTTTTTCTATTCTAGTTTTATCTTATCCAATCAATCGCAACATGAGGTTGGGCATGATTTATATGCACTATTGTTTCATATTGATAATTGTAGATCCATCATAACGTTCAATATTTCATATTCATTCTCCATGATTCATTTTCTTTTCTGATATGTTCATTTGTATCTCCTCTAAATCACCATTTTCATTAATTAATATAACACTACTAAGCACCAACTTAGAAAGAGACACTGATATTTTTGTGTGAGTTTCACCAACCGTCACCGAGTATGCTTGCTACTTCTTCCTTCACTAGGTTTGCTTCCTGCTTCTACCTTCACTAGGTCTACTCACTACTTCTTCCTTCTCTAGGTATGCTCACTACTTCTTTCTTTACCAATTCTGACCAAAATTTGAATTTCCAAATGGTAACTTTCTCAAAGCTTTCCATTTTGGGCCTATTCCCAAGAATGAACTTATACACCATGCCACGTATCCAATTTGAAAATATGATTATGAAATTGTTTCTTGAGGTACTTCTGTATGTCTCCTTCGTTCTCTGAATGTTTCACAGTCTGAAAAGTCCCATAAAATAATTTATAGTGAAGATGCCAAATGACCTGTTTGAAAATGATTTCATGAGCATTCATGAACCCTAACTTCCACAGAGCATATTTCTGAAAGTATAGTGAAAGAAAATATGAAATTTGTACCACATGTACACCAACATATCTCTTCTATCTCTACAAAGTTTCAAGGTATGAAACATCCCATAAAATAAATTATAGTGAAAGTCCCAAGCTGACCTATTTGAAACGGATTTTAGGAGCATTCAAGAACCCTGACTTCAACAAGTCATTTCTTCGAAATTGTAGCGAACCAACATCTGAAATTTGTACCACATGTACAAAAAGATCTCTCCTTTGTCTATGAAAAATTTGAAGGTCTGAAATATCCCAGACAATAAGTTATAGTGAAAGTTCCAAGCTGACTTGTTTGAAATAGATTTCAAGAGAATTCAAGAACCCTAATTTCCATAGGGAATATAAGTGTAGTGAACCGACATCTGAAATTTTTACCACATGCACACCACAAGCTCTCCTTAGTCTCTTCCAAATTTTGATGTCTGAAAATGCCAAGATGACCTGAAACTGATTTCACAATTCAATCTTTTCTAATCCATTTTTCACACACCAACTTTCTCTCAATGCTTTCTCTTTTATACTTTTTCATAACCCTTCATGAAGGTACATGCACATTCATTAAATAATTAATTTACAATACCATGGGAAAATAACCCAAACCATGGGCGAATACCCCAAACCCATTGGTTTTCCACCATTTCTCTTTTTACTTTTTCACATGCACCCCTTTTTTAATATACTTGTATATATATATATATATATCAATCTTGAAAATGTTGTTTTTATTGTAATGTCATAATATGACATTAATGACATCATTAATCCTTTGACCCAAATGCCAATAATTCCAAAAATTCCCCCCTTTGTCATTTATGGAAATCTTGTAATGAAACACATATTACACCATGCATAGAAAGAATTCTCCCCCTGTCTGCAACTCTCCCAAGAATAGAGACAATTATCCCCCTATCTGCAACTCTCCCAAGAATAGAGATAATTCTCCCCCTATATGCAACTCTCCCCATTTGACATCAATGACAAAGGGATTCTCCCCCTGAACTTGTGCTTCTCCTTAAGCACTGATTCGAAACTCTAGTCAACTGTCATGTCGGGTAGATCCTTGGTTGATCACTTTCAAGGAAATCATCAATAAGTAAAAGGAACATTGCATGACTGTACAACCAATGATACAAAATGATACGAAGTTCTCAAACATCTGGTCAAATGATTCCATGACCATCCATCAATCCAACCACAATCTATTATAGCAGTTGACACTGGTCCACAATTATGTCTTTCACATATCTTCAATAAATATTTGAAAGAATGATTGCCATTCCTTTGATTTTTATGGTGAGGATGATGATATGGAACATATTTTTTGTTAGATGATAAGAGGAAGTAGGCTCAGGGTCAAGTTCAATTACAAGAGTAGAAAAAAATGACATATCGAAAACAATGTCATATGTATGCTCAAATTTTGCCATGTGAGGAACAAGAAACTCATCAATTTGTTTGGCGTAATCAATAATAAGTTTCTCTTCTGGAAAACCAGTTTGAACTCCACTTGCAACAAATAAAACTTCCCTGGTTGTAGCAAGGTCAGGTCTAGGTAAGGAGGCAATGACAATATCATATCCAAGACCGGTCTTAATGAATGGAGACCTTTGACAATTGATGATACCAACTAATATTTTAGTACTCTTTTCAAACTTCAAGTTTCTATTCAACTTAATAGTTGTTTTTTGCAGTTCCTTTCTTAAGGAAACAATTTTAGATTCTAGCTCTTTGCATTTTTCTTCTTTTTTCTTCAATTAGATTCTCACCACTTCTTCCACCCTTCTTCATTCTTCTAATTGATCCTTTAGGCTCATGATAGTGTTTTTTTTTTATTCAAGGCTTTTTGACATTTTGGATTTTGAATCACGATCCTCTTCTTCATATTTTTGTTGCTATTCTTTTTGTTTGAAATTATTTTTCCTAAGCGTCTTTATTTCACTTAAGGCACAAATGAGTTATTCTTCAAGATTTACTTCCCCATTTGTTTCAACATTTTTCTCCTCTTCTAAGTCCATCATTTTTATCCCTTTGTCTCCGTCAATCTTTGTTTTGATTTCCTTAGAGAGAGTTTCTTCTCTATCACTATAGAAACTGATTTCACTTCTTTCTTTAGACGGGTCTCTAACCTATTTTGAGTAGAGATTCTTCTTCTTCTTATAGGAGTTCTTCTTCTTTTCATGTTTGTCTTGTTTGTGGTTATTTTTTTTTATTATGTTTGCTCCCTTTCTTTACATTATGGTCTTCTTCATCAACACTACTTTCATCCTTTTCATATGGACACTTATCAACAAATTTCCTACTTTTCCAAAATTAAAGCATTTAAAGAGAAGCTTACCTTTATATTTTCTGGATCCTTTCTTGATTGTCCTCACAAAATGGGATTCCATTGTAGTTGATTCATTGTCGAAGCTAGCAATTGATTCATGCTCTCTGTTCTTTGTATTCTTTGAGGATTTGAAGGATGCTTCTTTATTTAATGGATTTTCTTTCTCTATCCTCATTTCATATGTCGTGAGGATCACATGCAATTCATCCATTGTTAATGAATCACGATCCTTCATTTCTTCAATGGCAGAAAATTTGGCATCAAATCTTAAGGGGAATGACCTTAACACATTTTGTACAATCATTGGTTCCCACATGTAGGAGATAGGCTGCAACATTTTCTTTGTCATTCATTTTCAAACTCTCAAACTGTCTTCTATGAGTTTGGAGCATTGCCTTCTTAACCTTTTCATCATATTCATAGATATTTTGAAGTTTTTTCCAAATTTATTTTGTTGATCCACAATGCATCACCTTGACAAACTCAAATTTTGATAGACCACATAAGATGGAATTCATGGATTTTCCATTATGTTCACTAGGCTTCTTCCTGGCTGCATTTGTTGGTGGATTTGTTGGGGATGTATAACTAGTAATGAATGATTACCAAATATTAAACCTAAGGGCCATTAGACATGCTCACATCCTTATTCTCTAGAAGGCATAGTTTGTTCTATCAAACAACATAGCCTTGTCTGTGGAGAAACCTTCTTGATCGACCATGTGTGCTCTCGAGATATACCTTCCAGTGGTTATATTTTTCTGAAGGAACTCACTCTAATACCAATTGTTTAGCACACACTTATATTGAGAGGGGAGGGGGGGGGGTGAATCAATATAAGACAATTTTTTTTTTCAAACATTCATCAACCATAAGAAAAAAATCACATAAGAGATATATTAACTACAAAACATGGACTGCAATATTTATGTGGAAACCCTTTCGAGAGAAAACCACCAAACTTCTCTTTATAATTCTTTGTAGGCACAAATCTACTGTTACAAATATTTTTAAGAACTAAACTACTGGAGACACCAATCCCTACTGGTAAAAATCCTGGTAGGAACCAACCTACTTTTAAAGATCTTTGTAGATGACAATCCCCACTACTAAGCACCAAATTAGAAAGAGACACCAATACATTTATTTGAGAAACACCAACCTACTCTTATAGATCTTCATAGAGACCAATATACTTGAGACACCAATCCCCACCACTAAGCACCAACCTAGAAAGAGACACCAATATATTTGTGTGAGCTATGCCAACCTTCATTGAGTTTGCTTGCTACTTCAGCCTTCTCTAGGTTTGCTTGCTACTTATTCCTTCACCAGGTCAACTCACTACTTTTTCTTTCATAATGTCTTCTCACTACTTCTACCTTTACTAGGTTTGACCAAAATTTGAATTTCCAAATGGTAACTTTCTCAAAGCTTGATGTTTTGGGCCTCTTCCCAAGAATGAACTTGTACAACATGCCACGTATCCAATTTTTCAAATATGATTATGAAATTGTTACCTAAGGTAATTTTGTATGTATCCTTTGTTCTATGAAATTTTCACAGTTAGAAGTGTCCCAAAAAACAAGTTATAGTTAAAATGCGAAGCTGACCTGTTTGAAATAGATTTAAGGAGCATTCAAAAAACCTAACTTACACAAGGTATATCTCTGAAATTATAGTGAACCATAATATGAAATTTATACAACATGTACACCAAGATCTCTCCTCTATGTCTACACATTTTCAAGGCCTCTAGCATTCTAGAAAATAAGTTATAGAGAAAGTTCCAAGATGGCATGATTGAAACTAATTTCAGGATCATTTAGGAACCCTAATTCCCACATGGCATATCTCCGAAAGTATAATGAAACAAAATCTTAAATTTGTACCACATATACGCCAGGATCTCTCCTTTGGCTCTACAAAGTTTCAAGATATGTAACATCCCATAAAATAAGTTATAGTGAATGTTCCAAGATGACCTGTTTGAAAGTGATTTCAGGAGCATTCAAGAACCTTAACTTCCATGGGGAATATATTGAAACTATAGCGAAAAAGAATATGAAGGTTGTACCACATGTACACCAAGATATCTCCTTGGTCTCTTCCAAATTTCAAGGTATGAAACACCTTACAAAAAAATCTATCACGAAAATTCCAAGATGTCCTGAAACTGATTTCACAATTCAATCTTTGTTAATCCTTTTTTCACACACCAACTTTCTTTCAATGCTTTCTATTTTTATAATTTTTCATAACCCTTCATGATGGGACAAGTACATTCATTAAATAATTAATTCCAAATACCATGGGAAAATTCCCCAAATACCATGGGAAAATACCCCAAACCCATGGGTTTGAAACCACCATTTCACTTTTTACTTTTTCACATGCACCCCCTTTTTTAATATACTTGTAGACCTATATATATAAATCAATATTGGAAATTCTGTGTGTATTGCAATGCCGTAATATAACATAATGACATCAATGAAAATAATTCCAACATTCATGCTCCCTTTTACATTACTTCGGTTATAAATGATCTTCTTCTTTACAACTATATGTTGGATTTAGGGGCATCAACAAATGTGATGACCTTAAAAGTGATGAACCAATTGGTATTAAATATTTCCCATCCATATAGAAACGTTTGTGTCATGGGATTTAGAGAGATAAAGGTGTGCAATGTGATCAAGGATCTTCATGTCAAGCTTGCTACATGTCCTGATATATCACTTATAATGGACATGGTTGTCATAGATGTCTTTGATCCATGGGGTATGCTCTTGTCTAGAAAGTGGATTGCGAACATTGGTCATAGTATTTATATGGATCTCTCCTATGTCACTATACCCACATGTGAAGGTACATATGTGAATTTATATAAAGAAACACCTATGGAGTATCATGCTGAAGATCCTATAGACTTGATGAATGAGTTCATTTGTGAAGAGGATTACATGGGAAACTATGCTATTCTTTCTCATACGTTAGCACCTACCTTTGAAAATGCATCTGAATATATAGGTGAGAAGGCATGGAAGATGCACTTTGATGGAGCTCAATCCAGAATGGGGGAAGGAGATGGTAGTGTATTCACACCCCCTCG
The DNA here is from genome assembly GCA_009831015.1 of Picea engelmannii. Classification (NCBI taxonomy): domain Eukaryota; kingdom Viridiplantae; phylum Streptophyta; class Pinopsida; order Pinales; family Pinaceae; genus Picea; species Picea engelmannii. The sequence continues at coordinate 510,475 of ML780276.1, forward strand.
AAGGTGATGTACAATTTTTTTCATACATGCTATAATTTGGATGTACAAATAACATAGTTGAGTATGAGGCTTTATGCTTGGGTTTGTAACTTGCTAGAGAGATGGGAATCAAAGTATTAAAGGTCATTGGTGATTTAGATTTGATTGTCATGCAAATCAAGAATCAATTTTCTATGAAGAATATCATACTAAAAAGGTATAAGCATGCAATATGGGATTCCATTGAAATGTTTGAGGCATTTTCAATTGAAGCAATCCCAAGAGAGAAAAATAATAAAGTTTACTCATTGCAAGTTGTAGTCTCCACTATAATCCCATGTGATGATTTGGTGTCTGGTAATTGAAAAATGAAGATCATTTTTAGACTCTTTATTCATGATAACATTGAGCATAGAAATTTTTTCCATGATGATGCTCAGGTCATTAGATTTTTGTGTAACTTGCAAGGATTCACGAAAAATCAAATTAATTGGCAAGGTAAATATAGTGAAGAAGTTGAAGTGATTGAGCTAAATGATAATAAATTCCCAAAATTTGTTCTTCCTTTTGATTTTTTTTTTGATAGGAATGATATGTGTAAGAAAAGGAAGGGAGAAAAGAAACTCAAGAAAAGGAAGGAAGAAAAGAAACTCAAGGATGCAATTGGAATAAATATTGGGTTAGTTGAGAGACCAACGCTTATCCAAATAGGAAATAACACCTCACCATAAGAAATGAGAGATATTGAGAATCTAATTAGAGAATATAGAGATATTTTTGCATGGAATTTTGATGATATTAAATCTTACAAAGGTGACATCATTCAACATACCATTCTAATGAAAAAGGATGCCAATCCTTTTAGGTAGGACCAAAGAAAAATCAATCCCAAGTTGGCTCCTTTAATTCAAAAAGAGACTTAGAAAATGCTAACTACTTAGATCATAGCCCCTATAAGGCACTCATCCTTGGTAGAAAATTTGGTTGTGAGTAAAAAGAATGGTGAAATTGGGTTATTTGTTGATTTCATAAACCTAAATCAACTGTCCCTAAAATATAATTACCTTCTTCCTAATATGGAACATTTATTACAAAGGGTGACTGGATCTAGTATGATATCTATGCTAGATGGTTCTTAGGTTATAACCAGATTCTAGTCAGATAGGAAGATGAGCATAAAACAACTTTCAAAGCACCATGGGGAACTTTTGAGTATAAAAGGATGCCATTTGGCCGATTGAATGTCAAATCAAATTTTCAAAGATCAATGTATTTTTCCTTCAGAGATAGAAAAATTATTGAAACTTATCAAGATGACCTAAAAATGTTTTCCAAAGATAGAGGAATGCATGCAAATCGCCTCAAACATGTTTTTGAGAGATGCACGAAATATAGGATATCTTTAAATCCTAAAAACTCTGTATTTGGGGTAGATGAAGGAAAATTCTCCAAGAACATTGTATCAAAGGATGGAATCATAGTTGATCCTGAAAGAGTAGAGGCCATCAACAAATTCTCTTTGCCAGAAAAAAAGTAAGTTCAATCATTTTTCGATAAGCTCAATTTCATTCAAAGGTTCATTCCTAAATTTACTAAAATCACAAAGCCAATCTCTAACTTATTGAAGAAACATTGTGAGTTTAAGTTGAATAATGAAGGTCAAAAATCTTTTCAAACGATAAAGTTATCTATAAAATTAGCACCAGTTTTAGTAAGTCTAGATTATTCAAAAGTTTTTTAAATATTTTCATTTACATAAGAGGACACCATTGTTAGACATATTCTACAAAAAAAAATGGTCTATTTATGGAACAATCTATAGCCTTCATGAGAAAGGCCTTAATGGATTCTTAACTAAAGCATTCAATTATAGAAAAACAATCATACACTTTTCTTCAATCCTTAAATAATTTTAGAAGTTATATTGGTTATTCAAGAAATATTGCCTATGCCCCTCATGGTGCTGTAAGGACACACTTTCTCAAAAGGTCTGTTTAGGTATAAGAGGAAAGTGGATTTAATATATTCAATAATATGATATGGAAACCAAGCCCACTAAGATAATCAAAGGACAAGGCTTAGAAAAGATGTTAGTTGAAGATAATGAGAAGTCTTTGAACATTGGTTACATGGATACCATTTCCTATGTCTTGGACAAGTTGGAACATCATAGTTGGTATGTGGATATCATATATTCTTTGAGAAATATTACATGTCTAGACAATTTGAGTGAACATAAAATAAGGGATATTTGGCTAAATGCTTCTAGGTATTGCTTGATTCAAGGAGGGATAAGATGAAAAGATTCTGATGGTTTAGTGTTGAGATGTGTTGATGAGGATGAGTCCAAAAAATTAATGAAAGAATTCCATTCCAGATTTTGTGGTAGGTATTATGCTATTAGGACAACATCACGTAAAATTTTAAGAGTGGGGTATTATTGGCCATCATTGTTTGCAAATATGTATTGTTTTTTCAGATCGTGTTAACCTTGTCAATTGTTTACATGAATATAACACTTGGTTGCTTTACCTTTTAAACTAGTGGTTGTGGAGGTGCCATTTCAACAATGGGGTTTTAAATTTATAAGGTAATTAAGGGAGAATTCAAGTAATGGTTTTCAGTGAATTATTAAAACTATATATTATTTTACTAGATGGGTTGAAGCCATTCCTACAAAAAAAAATAGATAAGGTGGTGATTGGTGGAGGAACCATTTCAATAGTGGAGTTTGGACTTTATAGGGGAATTCAAGTAATGGTTTTCTATGTATTATAACAACTATATTTTATTTTACTAGGTGGGTCCAAGCCATTCCTACAAAAAAGGAAACATATAAGGTGGTGATTGATTTCTTAGAAGACGAGATAACTACCAAGTACGACATGCCAGTGAAAATCACCATAGACAATTCCAAAGATTCCAATTCAATGGAATTATCGAAATTATATTATGAACATGACATTATCCTATCATACTCTTCAAACTATTATCCCCAAGGAAATGGTTTGGCTAAATTCAAAAACAAAAATCTCATGACAATTATAAAAAATGTTGTTGGGAAAATAAGAGATAGTGGGAAAACAAGATAAAACATGCATTATGGGTCAATCATATAACAAAGAAATAATCCACAAGAAAGAGCCTTTTTGAGTTGGTATATGGAATGGAGGTCACATATCCTATTCACCTAAAAATTCCTATATACCGATTGCTACAACACTTCACGACCAATCAAGAAGTGGTTCAAGAGAGAAGAAATCAATTGGTAGAGTTGGATGAGAACAAGTGCAAATATCTCAATCATTTTTTCAAAGGTTAATAAAAAATTAAAGACACATTTGATCATAGAGCACACCCAAGGATATTGCAAAAATGAGACCTTATCCTTATGTGGGACAAAAGGAGGGAAAAACTAAGAAAACAAAATAGTTTTGACACACTATGGTTGAGTCCCTACATAATTGAAGGCCAAACATGAGCCAAATCCTTCTTCCCTAATGACCTGAATGGAAGAAATATGTAGTTTCTTGTAAATGGGTAAATTTTGAAAATTTATTACCCATATGACATATGATGTTTTCACAAAATAGTATATTAAAAGGAATAATATCTCATGAGAAGTAGTTTAGAATTGCATTGCATTTTATATTAGTATGTCACTAGCATGCCTTATTTGGTGTTGGAAACATAATATGTTAGAGTTTTATTTGGTGTTGGAAACATAATATGTTAGAGTTATTGACTAGACAAAATGTGAGCTGTCAGGTGTGTACGAAGAGTCATTGAGAGTCTAAGAGATATCTTGGAATATGAATCCAAACATTAAAATGATTGTATTTATACATGAAACATATTGATGAATATATGCACATTCACATTTATCTTATTTATGTTCCCAAAAGTAGCATCAAATCCAGGTTAGTCCTTAGGGCCCGATTCGCTATGAGCCAGGTTAGTCCTTAGGGCCTGATTCACTATGGTAGTTGTCCAAAACATTTGGGTGTTTTCATTCTCGTGCAAAAATGCCTCTTCAAGCTTGCATTATTTTGTTCCCATCTGTGTCAGTCTACCACTCTGCCTGCATGCCTGTATGAAGCCTCTCTTCATTCTAGTTTAAGTTATTCATTGTGTGCTCCCTTATCGATCTACGTGAAATCCTTAGGGTTTCCTCTGCTCAACTTTTCTTTTGGCGTGAAAATCATTGTTTCATTTCATCATTTCACATATCAATTCTGGTCAATCAATCCACACATCTTCGCAATTGCTTCAATCAAAGGGAGTGTGTTCAAATCACGTTTAAGACACATATTTTTAGGTGATATTTGTTGAAGAATTAAAATTGGGACAATGATTTTGGTGTCGAGTTTGATTGTATGGAACTTGTGCCCATGCTGGGATGAAAACCTAAATTTTTTTGACGCAACAATAGCGATTCTAACCGATGGCATGAGGAATTAGGTGTGAGGTTATTTCAAGGCTACCTATCATCTCCTCCATCTCATTTGTGAAACTGAAATGCATTTGATTTATTTCATTTTCTCTCTAGAGATCCACCCACTCAATGTGGATGTTGAGGTTCGAGGCCTGCATAAGCCTCCTCATGCATCTTTCTTAGAGCTGTTCTTCACTCCCTTCAAGTGCAATAAATCTGGATGTGGTCGTGGTTATTTGGTGAGTTCTAGACGTGGTCGTAGTCATGGGGGGTGCTGCAATGAATATAACCTACAAAATTTCTCTCCATTCCATGTGCCTCTTGGTCTACTAGAGTTGAACATATATCTCACACTTGCGTTCCAACAATGTTTACATTATGTTATATGGTAAAGAATCCATTCTAAATGCCACTAACTTCACAAACCTTTCAAGATATTTTCCTTTGTAGACAAAGAAACCTATCTTTTCTGGTCATTGGCGTCTGCACCCAGTCCGCATTGGCCATTTCTCGACCTATCACATTATCTATTAATTTTGTACACTCATTTAATTGCTTCAATCCCAAGTCACGACTAAAGCATACAATGTTGGACCGAGAGTCTCTGCAACATTATTTGGAAACTAAATCGACAAGATTTTTCCATAGATTTTAGTGTGTTGAGAAGCATTGCTTTTGTGGTTGTTAAAATCCAGTTTTGTGGGCTTGTTTAAACACTATGAGATCTGGTAGTAGATTTTTTCCGACAACCACGTGATAACGAGCTCAATATTTTGTGAAAGCATTTCATGTTGGGCAACATTGTTTGATAGGTAAGTATCCACATCGACGATTTTGGATGGAATAAACTTTCCATAGTTCTTCATTCACCTCAAGCACAACATCAATGATACTTCATTCACCTCAAGCACAACATCAATGACACCCTGAAAGAATATTATAGATCTGACAAAGAAAATTGTTTTAGTATTCACCAGTGTGCTTTGCCTCCTGCATTTCCATGAGAACCCGTCTTTTTGCAAGTTGAATTTCTTGTAAATGGGTGCATTTTTGATGGAAGTCGACACCCTTCATTTGTTGAGTCTGCATAATTGGGTATTTGTTGAGTTTGCATAGTTGAGTTTGAATTGTAAAGTCATGGTAGAGTTGCAAGAAACCCTATGAGGTCTGAGCTATGGTTCGAGTTGAGGAACTGCTAGAGCTATTAAACACTCTAATCCTTTCTTCCGTGGACAATATAGTCACCATTGATAAAACCAATCTGCAATCTTCTTGCAAGTTTTACAATCCAAGGCAACACTACTTCAAACTCAGACTCAACTTCTTCACAATATACTTGAGAGAAAGAATCTTCAACAACATTTTGAACTAGTCCTTGTTCAGAACCCTATTATCAAATATTATGAAGACAATGATCCTGATACAAAGCAACATCCAATACAACAACCACTCAACGAGCCATCTCTAGATTCAAGTACATAAGACATTCTACTGTCTCTTTCCAAGCGGATCATCATACCTTCAGAAGAAATAATAAATAAAAAGAATAAAACCAGTATGGGATATGAAAAGGAAGTCACCTTTCATATTCCAGATTATACCAAACTGGTCTAGTTCTAGAGTGCTGGACTATACAAAAAAGTTCATATTCACTGTTATGAACACAAATATACGTATAAATAAGATATAAATAATAATGATTAATATTTAAATATATTATGAAGAGACACCTTCTTGATGAAAGGTCACGTCTTTTATGAAAGGGAACCTCTACGTGGATATATATACAACCCTTGGTTCTCATTGTAATCATCTCAATTATTATCAATATATATTTTATACATTCTTTATAATATGTTTACAGTCCTACATAGATTATTGTGTTATATTCCAAGTATTTTGGATATTTAACTTGTAATCCTGATTTGGTTATCACATTTGGTAAATAAATAAAAAATAATAATGATTAATACTTAAATATATTATGAAGCGACACCTTCTTGATGAAAGGGCACCCCTGCGTGGGTATAT
>ML780276.1:523903-535649 GCA_009831015.1 Picea engelmannii
CGGCATCCAAAACCCTAACCCAATGACCTGGATTAGTCCAAAACCCTAATTCCTTAACCGGAAATAGAAAACCATCGGCAAAAAACCATGTGCCGAAAAACCACCTAATATCATGTGGTCCCAGAAATATGTCGGCCCGGCGAAAATATGTCGGCCCAAAACTGACGAAAATATGTCACATACCCATACCCAACAGGGCATGGGTATAACACATACCCAACAGGGCAGACTCCTTTTCAATTCAAAAATTCTTCTCAGTTCTTAGAAGATCTATCGTCTTAGGTCCTAAATGATCACTAACTCAAGAATGAGAAATCAAGAGACAATATTACAAGACAAAGCAAGAGATAAATCTTTGATAAGTATGCTTTGAGGAAAAAGCATTTTTAAGGGGAAGGAAACGTTATGAACACAAATATATGTATAAATAATAAATAAATAAATAATAATTATTAATACTTAAATATGTCATGAAGAGACACCTTCTTGATGAAAGGTTATGTCTCTTATAAAAGGGAAACCCTACGTTGATATATATAAAACCCTTAGTTCTCATTGTAATAATCTCAATCATTATCAATCTATATTTTATACATTCTTTTATAATATATTTACAATCCTACATGGATTATTGTGTTATATTACAAGTATTTTGTATTTTTTTGTGTGAGCGAACTTTTATTCATTTCATTCACCTGCTCTAGTTCAAGAGCATATGCAGAAATGCCAACATTGTCAGTTGGTTGGCCATGTTAGAGATCAGTGCTTCGATGTTCATCCTTGTGAGAATTGGGGAAAGCACAATCATCCTTCAAATAGATGTTCCAAACACCGGAGATATGCAAGATTTATTAACCAAAATGGGTGGATTCCTTCTTGGCGATGGTCATCAATATCCAAGGATATATCTCAGTCATACTGAAGAATTTTCACTCGAGTATTGGCACATCTTGCAGTGGACATATTTTTTTTCTTCTCACCTTGTCCCTGACATGGGGGAAAAACATCAATGATTGAAAATCAGGCTTGAATTTTCAAATTCCTATCATTCAGGCATTAACAAGTGAGAATGACAAGCGAGCGTGATTGGTTTGTGGTTTTCCATAAACCACCACTTACTAGAAATCCTACAACTTCTGCTAAAAAACATTTTGTGGTTTCCCTTAAACCTCCACTTGGTAGAAGACTTTCAACTTCTTCTACATTTCATCTTATGGTCATCTTTAAACCAACATCAAGAGCACTTCCAATTAGCAGAATACATTAGCTTGATATTCTAGCTAACTTTGAAAAACATACAAGAACCATTGATCTTAGAGAAGGATTCCATAGTTTGTGGTCATCCTTAAACCACCAGATTGGTTTGTGGTCTTCCTTAAACCACCATCACCATTTGGTTTGTGGTCATACCAAAACCACCAAATTCAGAGGGCACATTCAACCATCAACAACTGCACACTTCCAGACTTTAGATGCTTACTTTCAGATAGCAGCTCTCACCTTGGACTCACATACACCCCTTTAGATTAAGGGGGGAATGTTGGAAACGTAATCCATTAGGGTTACTGACTAGATAAAATGTGAATTGTCAAGTGTGTATGAAGAGTCATCGGGAGTCCAGGAGATGTATTGGAATACAAATACAAATGCCAACATCACTGTATTTATACATGAAACATATTCATGAATATATGCAGATTCACGTTTATCTTATTTACGTGTCCAACATTTTATATTATAAATCCATTTTGGATATCATCTATTTCATTTCATGCATTTGTTTACTACTTTTGGTTTTTATTATATGATGTGTTAGGGTGGCCTCTCCACCTTTCCATATGGATCTTATCTCTTCTATTTTGAGTTGTATATATTTTTATAGAGATTCTAGAGTTTGCACACACTCTTTGCTAGAGCACATGTCCCCATGTTTTAGCTAGATGTTACCCAATATGATATGTTATCCCCTAGCCTAGGGATAACTAAGGATATTATGTCTTGACCCATAACTCCTAGACATGGAGTACTGAGAGCCATATTTACTTGAGCCTGGCCCTGGAAGGCCCATGCTTCTTCTTCAATGCCTCCATCTTGTCAGCAACAACAACATCCATCCCATCAGACTGGTCCTTCAGGAACAATGGGTCTTGCTCCATGAGGTAATGGGTTTGAGTATCATGGTATGTGTCACTTTGAATCTCAAAACATTTGAATATGTGCATTTAATTATCTTTTTCTTTATGATGTGTGATTGGATCTTATGCCTTTTGACTTGTCCATTCCTGGGGGGAATCACAAGAAGCCCTGACAAGCTGGTTCCTTTAGGAGTGAGTTTCCACTGGGTGGGTTCATGAAAGGCCATCGTCCATCCCCACCATACTTATCACTTTTCATCATCTTCCCGCTCATCCATCCCCTGCATTGGTTCAAGCATTGGGTTTTCCAATCTAGTTAAGGATTGAACCTTGTCTTGTGGGAAGAAGAGGCTAAAGGTCCAGGGGGTAAAAGTAGTTGGAAAAATATAAAAGCTGAAAGAAGAAAACCTTCATATGCTTCACCCAAGGATCTCCGAGAAAGAAATAAAATGCTTCTTGATAAGAAAAAGGATGGACCCATAAAATAAATAAACTCAATACCTAGTTGGAGGATAGGGGGTCTCATCACGAGCCATCCTGTTAGGTCCATGGGAATGTAGCTATATGGCACTGCCATTCAATTGGTCACCATGCCAGGGTAGTGGATTTTGGTAGCATGGCCAAGATAAATGGGGTCTCATCACAAGCCAACCTTCTCATCTCCATGAAATGCTTGTGGGTAACACTGTCACCACTGGTCACCACACCAGGGCAGTGTCCCCCAACTATTCTATTGAAAGAAAAAAAAATAAGACAAAGAAAAAAAACAACATTGAATGGGATAGGAAACATTTGCATCCAGAACAAGGTGCAACTCACCCTCTTCAGAGGCACCCATAGGCAAACCCTACATTTCCTTGTCATCACTGCACCCCTTTCCCAAACATCCCCTTACCATATCATGCACTTATATGACCTAGATTGGTCTTCACCTAGGGACATGCCACACTTAAGGAGAATTATCCCAATAGGACGTCTTGAGGTCCTCTCCAAACCTCTCTTGTAGAATAACATAATGTCTTTGAGCACTTGTCTGGGAACATGGGGGTTTTATGCACATGTTTGGGTAACTTGATGATTATATGTGATTGACATTTCTACGATCCCTGTGACTTATGAGCCCACGGAGGGAGTACTTTTTGTTGTTGCAGGGCCACACTCGACATATAGGTACACATGGGGAGATGATCAGTTCAGACCTCCATAGGGATAAAATCCCACTAGATGGATTCTAAGACCCTAGCTAGGGGAAAACATATATCAGAGGCTTGCACCAGAGCGAGAGGAGGACGTTCCACCAGAGATAGCCTGGTAGGCCTAGACCCATGGGGGTCTTGCCCTCCCACTATGATGTTGGCCTTGGAAGGCCCATGACATCACCTCTGTGACCCTCGATGTCACCCAACGTTAGATGGACACGATTGAGGCAGTTGTGTGTCAAATGACAAGAATGGCATGATCCAGAAGCCTTGGGAGGCCTAACTTTTTGCTCTTGGAGGTGAACGTTTCATCTAGGAGGCCCAACGTCACCCTATAAGGGAATGACGTCACCTCTCTTTTTTGATTTAGGGTTTGATTTGTCAATTTTATGTAAAAAATTGGTTATTTCATGTAAAGTGGCCATGTCGTTCTTTTTGACTTAATTTTGTAATTGAAGGTCATTGTAACTGTATAAATAAGGGTTTTTTCCCTTGTATTTTTTTTTATCATGGATTGACGATATGAGTTCCAGCGTTTAATATTCCCTTAAACACAATGTCTAGCACTGGAACTCATATCGTCAATCCAAACCTAGCCAATAACCAAAAGCAATGATCATCCAAGCTCTTTAGACCGTTAGAAATGATGGGTATACCAGGTTACCCTAGGAAAATTCCCCCCAAGTATGAAAAATGGTTTCCTAAGTTCACTGGTAATGATTCAGTCAGTGCTGAAGATCACATGAATAATTTATGGGCCTTCTTTTAGCTTCATTCCATCAGTGATGATGCTGAGGATCTAGCGATAAAAATATTCTTTGATACCCTCCATGATGGTGCTATACGTTGGTACAATGGTCTCCCCGATGCTAGTAATAAAACCATGGATAGGTTGGATGAAGTTTTCCCCAAACAATGGAGTGTGAAGGAAGACCCCAACATGATATTAATAAGGATGAACAACCTTGTGAAACAAGAGAATGAAAATGTTAGAGAGTTCCATGACAAGTTTGAAACTTTCATGCAAAAGATCCTAGTGAGCCATCATCCTTCTGATAGTTTCCTTCTCTTCCTTTATACCAAAGCCTTCATAGGATAACTGGGATATATCTTTATAGATAAGGCCCCTAAAACAATCCAATAATCCCAAGAGATAGATACAAGGATTGAAGACAACCTTTCATCATCTAGAGTTGATCCTTTCTCATCCCCAAGAGTCAGAATGGATGATAAACCTAAAATAGTTCACAATACTGAACCTACCTCGGACATTAGTGATATCCCGAAAAAGCTACAACTGACTGTAGATGGCATGGTAAAAACCCAGGAACTAATGATGAATATAATTGTCAACCTAGAAAGAGCCCAACAACAATCCCCTAGGGTTCCGTACAAAGGGCAATTCCAAAAGAGAAAGCAAGTCTTTAAACCAAAGCATGATCAAGAGGTTCCCAATATTTTAGCCCCTAGAAATATAGTGGATGAAAACCCTTGGTGCTTACAAGGAATTAAGTCGCATTGGGAGCATGAGTGTCCTTTCAATAATGGTGACCATGACTAAGTAAACATTGTTAACCCCACCGTTGAAAAACCTCAATATTTACTTAATTTCACACTCGAAGAACATCAAGAAGGCATAAAGGAAGTAACCAGGAAGGCTAGGATGGAGGTCATAAATAACCTTGACCAAGAATCAAGAGAGAAGTTGAAGAAGTAAGAATTCCAAGTATATACTAGGAAAAAGGGAATGAACTGACCTACTTCTGTTGGTCTTGCAATCTCACAAGAAAGACCTCCACCCATGAGCATCCTTCTTCCTAAGAACCCTCCCAAGATTGATAAAATTGACTTGAACTTTGATCTTGAAGGTGCACTATAAAAAATGCATGTGAGCATTCCCTTGAGAGAAGTCACCAAGGTCCCATCTATAAAGGAATGATTTGAATTTTTTTTCAGAAGTTGAGATGAGCCAATGGACCCTCCTATCATGTTACAACAATATCACTTCAGGGTTCAGTACGATGGACATCCACCTATCTTCATGACCTTACTCATTAATAAGAAGTACCTTAACAATTGCATGCTTGATTCAGGGGCAGGTGCTAAAATGATGTCCTTGAAGGTCATGGAAATATTGGGCCTGTAAGTCACACAACCCTACATGAATGGGTGCGGTTTTGAGTCCAGGGCCATACCCCCTCATGTGGAAGTTTAAAGTGTCAATTTTTTCCTTTGAAGATACCCCGAGAGAGTGATCCATATGGATATTGGGGTAGTGGATGTCTCAGATGTATGGGGGATGCTATTATCCAGAAACTTTGCTGCAATGTTGGGGGCACTTTGGAGATGGATCTCACCTATATTAATTTTCCTATGAAGGATGGAACAATAATCCACCTCCCAAATGTGCCAATGACCAAAGTCCATGTGCAAGAAACTGATGATGATATTGGAGCTAACGAAACACATGAACTGGTCAAAGAAAGTCTTCCTTTATTCTCCCCTAACGATATTCCTTTTGCTACAGAGGAAGACTTTGATCAATTACAGTGGTTGAAGAAAGAGGAATATCAACAAATCCTAAACAAATATAAGGACAAAGAAGTTTGGACTGTCAAGTTATAAAAGAAAGGGGAGGATGACATACTGATTCGACTGTCCCAACAAGAAGTCTTCACAACAAAATCCCACCCTCCTCCCTCAAGACAATACACCAAGGTTGTGCAAGAGACAACCAAATTCAAGACCAAGGAGTATAAAGAGGGAGATACGGTCTGGATGTGGGATACAAAGAAGCGAGAGCCTACTTATGTCAAAGGGAGTAAACAATGTTGGCTTGGTCCCTTCTGGGTTGGAAGGAAATCAGTCAATGATGCCTACTATTTATCCACGTTGGAAGGAAGAAGACGTCCATTACCAGTTGGTGGACACATCCTTAAGCCCCATCAAGGGCAGACACTTGAATTCATAGGTAAGTGCAGGTAAGTAGGTAGGCATTTTCATTCATAGTATATATCTGCATTTCATGCTAGAATAGTTGTATTTCCATTGTATATATGCTTGCTCACTTTGTATTTCATTATATAATATATGAGCCAAGTGTGATATCACCACCCCAAATGATTACTAATAAATTTTGTTGAGATCTAGTTGGTCACGGGTCATGCCAAAGATTCTAAGGTTCTCATGTGCTCTACGATGACCACATGTCTCAGAGTTGGAGCCATATGTTATCCCCTAGCCTAGGGTTAACTAAGGAGATTATGTCTCGAGGCCCATAGGTCCTAGACATGGAGTACTAAGAGCCATATTGACTTAATCCTGGCCCTTGAGGGACCATGCTTCTTCTTCAATGCCTCCATCCTATCAACAACAACAACATCCATCCCATCGGCCTGGTCCTTCAGTAATAGTGGGTCTTGCTCCATGAGGTAATGAGTTCGGGTATCATGGTATGTGTCACTCTGATTTTCAAAACATTTGAATATGTGAAATTAATTCTCTTTTTCTTTATGATGTGTGCTTGGATCGTATGCCTTTTGACTTTTCCATACCTAGGGGGAATGAAAGGATTCCCTAGAAATCTCTTTCCTTTAGGAGTGATTTTCCACTGGGTGGGTTCATGAAAGTCCATCATCCACCCCCACCATACTTATCACTTTTCATCATCTTCCCGCTCATCCATCTCCTGCATTGGTTCGAGAATTGGGTTTGTCAAGCTAGTTAAGGGTTGTACCTTGCCTTGTGTGAAGAAGGGGATAAAGTCCTAGGGGGTAAAATTAGCTGGGAAAAGAAAAAATCTAAAAGAAGAACACCTTTAGATTCTTCACCCAGGGATCCTCGAGAAAGATATAAAAGGCTTCTTGATAAGAAAAAAGGAGGGACCCATAAAATAAATAAACTCAAGACCTAGTTGGAGGATAGGGGGTTTCATCACGAGCCAACCTATTAGGTCCATGGGAATGTAGTGGTATCACACTTCCATTCAACTGGTCACCATGCCAGGGTATTGGCTCTTGTTATCATGGACAAGAGAAAGGGGGTCTCATCATGAGCCAACCTTCTCATCTCCGTGAAATGCTTCTGGGTAACACTGTCACCACTGGTCACCACACCAGGGTAGTGTCCCCCAACTATTCTCTTAAAATAAAAAGCAATAAGAGAAAGATAAAAAACGAAATTGAATGGGATAGGAAACATTTGCATCTAGAACAAGGTGCATCTCACCCTCTTTAGAGGCACCCATAGGAAATCCGTACATTTCCCTGTCATCACTGCACCCCTTTCCTAAACATCCCCTTACCATATCATGAAATTACATGACCTAGATTGGTATTCACATAGGGACACCCCACACTTAAGGAGAATTATCCCAATAGGATGTCCTGAGGTCCTCTCCAAACCTGGCTTGTAGAATAACATAATGTCTTTGAGCACTTGTCTGGGAACATGGGGGCTTTATGCACATGTTTGGGTAACTTGATGATTATATGTGATTGGAATTACTATGATCCCTGTGACTTATGATCCCATGGAGGGAGTAATTTTTTTTGTTGCAGGGCCACACCCGACGGATAGGTACACATGGTGATATGATTAGTTCAGACCTCCATAGGGATAAAATCTCATCAGATGGATGCTGAGACCCCAGCCAGGGGCAGACATATACCAGAGGCTTGCACCAGAGAGAGAGAAGGACGTTCCACCAGAGACAGCCTGGTAGGCCTAGACCCATGGCGTTCTTTCCCTCCCACTATGATTTTGTCCTTGGAAGCCCATGAGGTCACCTCTGTGACCTTTGATGTCTCCCAACATTAGATAGACACGATGGAGGCACTTGTGGGCCAAGTGAAAAGAATGGCATGATCCAAATGTCAGTCAGTTGGCTTAGGTTGATGGAAAGTTGGTATAGATTGTTGGTTGTCATTGATGTCAACCATTGGAGAGTGATATTGTAGATTGATGTCAACCCTTAGTGATTGATATAAACCCTTGAATAAATTCTGGTAGCACAAAGGTTTGGGTAATGGAACCAAGTTTGTTTGATGTATAATGGTATGAGTTTTAGTATATTTGAAGGTGTTACAAGAAAATCCCCTTGCAGACAGGTGGATTCCCTCTTGGACCCTAAATCTCTAATATCAAGACAAAAAAGTGCTAACTTTGGTCATTGATATCCCTTTAAACCTAGCTAAGCTAATCTATAGAGAAGAGGAAGAAGATGTACATTTTTTACGATGTTTTTCCTCATCCAGTACAAGTTGAGCTCTGATCCTCAAGCTCTTCAACAAGTCCTGCAATCCAATCAAAGAAAAAGCATGATTCCTATTCTACTATGATTAGTTTGACACTAGATCTATCCATTAAAGACAAGTTCATGTAGGTATACACAATCTTGAAGGAAACATGCCAAGAACATGTATTAATGAGAACTCAATAGAGATACTTATAGACCTTTGATGAAGCTGCAACAACCTCTCCAATCTCTCCTTGTCCAACCCCTTACTCAAATGATCCACAAACAAAATGACTATGCTTCACTGATTATCTCCGTTATGAGATCATAAGTTTGATGCCTTCAATGTCTCTCTTTCCTTATGAGATCATAATTTTGGTATCTTCAATGTCTCCCTTCCTTATGAGATCATAAGTTAGGTATCTCTCAATCTATTCATCTCCTTCACCATGAGAAGGCCTCCTTATATAAGATTAGAGAGGCCTAACCACCTTAGAGATTCTTGGGATAGGTTGAGGATCTTTCTCCATCAGTTGCGGATCCTCCCTAAGATCCATCCTTGACCTCAGATTCAAATCCAACTGATTTCAGAGATACGGGTGATCTTCCCCTGATTTTCTCAATAGCATAACACTCCCCTAGAATGGTGCACAGAGCGCTACAATGCTCCCCCAAAGGAGGGAAAGGAGTGCTAGCACTCCCTTCTAGTGGGTAGGGGATCACTACCCAATATTTCCTCAAAAATGCCCAGTGCTCCCCCATAATGGTGCACATAGTGCTACAATGCTCCCCCAAAGGAGGGCAAGGAGCACTAGCACTCCCTGCTAGTGGGTAGGGGAGTGTTGGCCTTCAAAATTCATTTTTAAGTGGTCTTTCTCAAGGAAAAGGCTTTGTACTCTTTGTCAAATGATTTCTCCTTCTTTAACTAGTCTCTAAGGGTGTCTTCAAGTGTTCCTTGTGATGTCATTCAAGACACGACATAGGAAAGATGACAGTATGATGTTTGCGACACTTGCGGCCAAAATGTGACACTTGCGACACTTGTAATGACGATAATAGGTCATCACTGAAGTGAGTAATTTTCATATGTAATAGGTTGCCCCCCAAAGTACGAAGTTAGAATATGGAAACTGATGACTGAAGTACTTTGTATACTTTTTCGAGTAAGGGTATGGACTCGAAGAACCTGGTAGAAGTTGCATACAACCATCAGAAAAATGTTATGATATGTTTCAAACCCAAGATAGGCATACCTATGCTTGAGTGATAAAATACACTGCGGCTCCATAATCATATTGACTGAAGGGTCTAGTCACCAAATATACAATGTCAATCTATACTCCCATGACATGAACGGATCGTAGTCACGAAAAATACATAGTGGATCTACGAGACGACAAGACATAGCCACAAACCAATACAAAGTGGATCTATGTGACAATATATCTGTCAATATTCAAGAGAAACTTCATCACAACCTGGGAAAAGTACATATCAGAGTGATCACTCAACCCAAGGTCTTCTTACCGATCCCGATGCAATACGAGTCTAACCATGTGAATAGATGTCCTGATGTCGAACATGGTATAAACCACTTGATTATCGGTTAATGAGGTAAACCGTTAACAAGCGTGAGAGAAATCACCTTTGATGTCAATGATTCCCAAGGTACTCTAGTACATTCCAACGAATGTGAATAAATGAGCTGAAGTCGAACATTTGTGGAATCATACGATCAGAGGTCAATAATGTAAATCGACTGTCGAAAGCGAGGAGGCCTGCCATTGAAGCATGTAGGTCCCAAGGTACTAACTAGTTGCTAAGTCTAATTCCCAGATAATGTGCTAAAGTCGACAGGAACAGACTCGTCGAAGGAGGGCCTTGATGTATCCCCCATCAACGATGCGAAACTAACACAAAGATGTAAATTGGTGGATCAAATGAACATGGACTGACACGGGTATTGAAACAAGAAATTTGTGATGGTTGACTCTCGAGGAAGATACTTCCCTTGAACACTGAGGCACAACAACAGAAACACGACATGGACCAAAACATGATAATGCGATGGATACTGTGACTTTCGTCGGGTGACCTAAAGGAGTAAATAAACTCAGAGGATTGGTTCAGTGTAGAGGTTCAACGGATTAAAATGTATGCAAAGACAAAGTGTCGTGTTCAAGGGAGACCATAAGAGTGACTTGTGATGTTTTCAAAAACTGTTTGGTGTTAGACGGAAATATTGTCATTTAATTCCATTTTAGTACTTTCCCAACTATTTAATTTGTCAATCCGAGGTTCGTAGGCTTACGAAGCACACACATTATATATGAAGGACTGAATTAGAAGTAATCTAATCTAAATTGTTGGAATGGAATTAATCTAGGAAAGCATTAAAATGCTAACTATGACAACAGTAAATTAATCTAGGAAAGCAATACAACATGTGAAGAGTTGAATGGAACAAGACATATGTAAGCTCACACAATACATCAATCTCAAATTATATTACAAGAGTCAAATGACAAAGCATGAAAGAATAACAAAGCTAAGAATCCCCTTCTCCTCATTACAAGACTAAATTATGAATTACATGATCTCTAACTCTCCAATCTAATCTCCCCTATGAATAACATGATCCCTCACTCTACCAATTATGAATAACATGATGCCCCTTATGAAGAGAGAACACTCTCTTATATACATTAGAGTCTTAAAGAGTGTCATAATTACAGATTCACTATTCTCTCAACCATTCTCAATTACTTTCCTATTATTAGAAGATATGATCCCTTCAAATCCTCCACACATCTCTCACATATTTTAGATAAGATATGCCATCTAGATCTTCCATGATCTTCTCCTTTGAATATGCTTGAATGATTGTCCCAAATGTTCTTCAAATCTTCAAAGCTTGAAGATGAAATTCGAATTTGAGGCTAGGTGGTAATATTTGACTTTGTTAAAATCTTCACATATGCTTGCACACATCATCAAACTCATCCAACAATGAAAATATGTTATTTTTCTAACATTTAATCACAAATTCACTTATAATACTAAAATGAATACAATGGAAAATAATAAGGAGAAACCCAAGTATCATTATGGAAATGGTATGATGGAAGGTTAATGGGACGATGAAATGTAAGGAATAGTGAAGGAAAAAGAGGATA
>ML780276.1:539126-557798 GCA_009831015.1 Picea engelmannii
TCACTGTTTCAGCATGCTGTAACAGCATGTAAAATTTTCGCTGTATCAACATGTAAAATTTTACTGTATCAACATGTAGAAATTTCACTATTTCAGTATATAAAATTTTGCTGTAACAACATGTAAAATTTTCATTGTTTCAATATATAAAGTTTCACTGTAACAACATGTAAAATTTTCTCTATAACAACATGTAAAATTCAGTAACTGTTTCAACATGTAAAGAGTCGGCTTTGTTTTATCTGTCTATTTTTTTTTTTTTATTGTGTTTACTGTTTAAGCATGTTTGCAAAAACATTCATTCCTGAAATCAATACCATCCCTATTTTATGATTCTTGTGATCGCCCGAAGAGCGGAGGAGAGCATACTTATTTAAAAAAAAATTAGAGAAAAAACGTTGTTTTATTCGTTAGCCTACCTACTTTATGCTAATTGAAACTTAAAGATTAATTACGTGTAGTCAAACTTCCAATGGAGCGAAGCACGCAACAGTAACAACAATATGTTTAGTGGTAATTTTTCAAATGAATAATGGAAATATTCGAGAGTGAATGAATCTAGTTGCTACAAAATTTCTTAATAAAAAAAATAAATGGAGCTAATCGAGTGCTTACCTGGAACCATTGCTCAATATAACTCTCGTAGGCATGATTTCCCTTACTTAGATCATGCTGCAGCTCCTCATTGTCCTCCTCAAGTTCCTTAGATGTTGATTTCTCATTTGTTTCTGGAGGAGTATTTAAGCTCTGGGCTGCTGTCAAGATCTCCTCTTCTTGAGAAGAAGAAATCCCAATTTTCGCCAGGATCTAAGCGAGTTGTTCCAAGCTGACACTCATGGTTAAATCATATTGCAAAAGGGGTTCTTACAACACCCAAATCAAAATAAAAAAACTGAAAATCATACTTGCTGAAACACATGAAAACCTCTTCACAGTTGCAAAAATTAAGCACACTTGCTGAAACTGAAATTCACACTCTAGTTATGCTTGCAAGAAAATCAAACTAAACTTCAATCTATCGTGCTTCCCCGACAACGATGCCAAAATGTTAGGCGGAAATATTGTCGTTTAATTCCGTTGTAGTACTTGCCCAACTATTTAATTTGTCAATTCGAGGTTCGTAGGCTTACGAAGCACACACACTATATATGCAGGACTGAAGTAGAAGTAATCTAATCTAAATTGCTGGAATGAAATTAATCTAGGAAAACATTAAAAGACTAACTATGAAAGCAGTAAATTAATCTTGAAAAACAATACAACATGTGAAGAGTTGAATGGAAAAAGACATGTGAGCTCACACAATACATCAATCTCAAATTATATTACAAGAGTCAAATGACAAAGCATGAAAGAATAACAAAGCTAAGAATCCCCTTCTCCTCATTACAAGACTAAATTATGAATTACATTATCTCTAACTCTCCAAGCTAATCTCTCCTATGAATAACATGATCCCTCACTCTCCCAATTATGAATAACATGATGCCCCTCATGAAGAGAGAACACTCTCTTATATACATGAGAGTCTTGAAGAGTGTCATAATTATAGATCCACTATTCTCTCAACCATTCTCAACTACTTTCGTATTATTAGAAGATATGATCCCTTCAAATCCTCCACACATCTCTCACATATCTTAGATAAGATATGCCATCCAAATCTTCCATGATATTGTCCTTTGAATATGCTTGAATGATTGTCCCAAATGTTCTTCAAATCTTCAAAGCTTGAATATGAAATTCGAATTTGAGGCTAGGTGGTAATATTTGACTTTGTTAAAATCTTTACATATGTCTGCACACATCATCAAACTCATCCAACCTTGATATATAATGAAAATATGTTATTTTTCTAACATTTAATCACAAATTCACTTATAATACTAAAATGAATACAATGGAAAATAATAAGGAGAAACCCGAGTATCATTATGGAAATGGTATGATGGAAGGTTAATGGGCCGATGAAATGTAAGGAATAGTGAAGGAAAAAGAGGATATAAATGTGACATTTCTAAGGCCCAACACTTGGCTTGCTTCCTTCAAATTCTCCCCCCTTCTAGATAGACGAGTACCTCTTTTTAATTTAATGAGCTCGAGGAGGGTAACACATTCTCTATATAACTCACCTTCGGTAAGTCCCTGTTCCTTTGTTTATAGAACTGGAAGAAGTAAGGGTTCGGTCCCGTATGGGCCCTTCAATGTATATTTTTTTAACGAGTCTAGAGAAGGTAAACTCAGTGATTTTTCATGTTTAGAGAGTCTGAAAAGAACTTAAAGACGACTCTAGGTTTTTCCTTTTTCGTAATGTTAGTCTTGCGAGGCCGAAAAAGAGATAAATTATCACTCGAAAGACGCCCTTTCAAACCTTTTAACGAGTGGGAAAGGAAGCAAGATCACTCAACAAACTTTTCGTGTTTAGAGAGTCTGAAAAGAGCTTAAAGGAGACTCCAGGGGGTTCCTTTTTCGTATAACCTTTACGAGTCCAAAAAAGTGATAAAAGTTTACTCAGTTGCGTTTTCATGTTTTTTACGAGCGTGAGAAGGAACTAATACCATGCTCGTTATTGGTTTCATTTTTACACAAGCTTGAAACAAAATTAAACTATGCTTGTAAATTCCCAACGTAATTTCCAAAGGTTGGGATACCTATGGATGGTTGGTACTCTACCCCCATCTTGAAAAGCTAGTGTCTTAACTCCAAAATGATAATCAAAGGCTGGAGACATGCCCCCCAAGCTTCAATTCATTCACCGACTTTGAGGGTGTCACCAATTTCTGTACTAGATGGAGAAAAATGATAAGGGTGGATGAAATGAGGGTTCAAATGCGAGACCTGACGAAATAATTGACTTGCTGTGAGAGGTGACTGTTTCATTTTTTAACGAGCTTGACATATGAAAAGAAATATGGTCATGGCTTCGGGTTCAATCCCCAGATTTTTGTTTCATTTTTTAATGAGCTTTCCACCGAAAAGAAAAACTATGCTCAAGGCCTCTGTTTCATTTTTTAACGAACTTGCCACAGAGAAGTGAAGCTATGCTCGTGGACTCTTCTTGATCATGGCTTCCAAGAGGATAATGCTCTAGAAAGAAACCATGTCAAGGGACAAAACTCAGTCATGGCTTCCAAGAGATCTTCACTGGATGGAAGAACAATGCTTTGGAAGGAACACAGGTCGAGGGTCATGTTAGTGGTAAGAAGATCATGCTCTAAAGACCCTACCGAAGAGATCACCATGTCAATTGCTATATCTAAGTCATCTTCATCGGCAGCTGAAGGCATGGGAGATAACGCCACATAATTGACCTATGGCGGGGGCGATATCGTCTGCATATAAGAACCATTTAGGGAGCTCATTTGGTTGGTAATCAATTCAGGACCAATGCACGAAAGTTGATCAATAGTCACCATTCTTCCATCGTGCGGGAAATATATCACATGAAAAAGACTGGAGACAATATCTTTCATCGCATAGAAATAATCTCGCCCAAGGAGTAAATCCAAATCCAAGGGGTCCTGGACTACCATAACATCAATAAAGACCGTTTTCCCTCCCAAAGTTACAGGAAACTGAGGAAGGAATCGTAAAGGGTGATTGGTTCTTCTATTAAAAGTGAACAGAGTCTGGGTAATTGGCACAAGCTGAGGATAACACAAAGCTTTCCAAGCAATAGAGGAAAAAATACTAATGAATGAACCTTCATCTATCAGCGCATGAGGAACGTCCCAACCACAAACCTGTACTATAATCTTGAAAGGAATGTGAGAGGGAAGACGAGGTCCAGTTAGCACACCCTAATAAAAAATGATGGCCTCGTTACTTGGAGGGGGTTTTGCAGAAAAAGGAGGAATGCCCCCCAATACGGTAGATTCTGTATCAACGAGAAAAAGGTGGGGATAATCGGGTTTACTCTCTAGCGAGAGAGTAGAATCGATTGATAACGACATCAAATTGACCACTTGGGTTTTATTCTCTAAAGGGAGAATGGGTCAACAGGTGGAAATAGATCGTCTGCTTGGGTTACACTATCTAACAAGAGAGCAGGAACAACCGAAGATGGGATCGAATCAACCAATTTGTCAACTGGTTCAACTAAGGATGTGACCAGATTGACGACATGATCAACCAGACTGGCCAATGAAGGGACCAGAGAAACCACTTTGACACTCGTCAGAGGAGGATTGAGATTGACCACATTGGCACTCTTCAGATGAAGAGTGGGATTGACCAATGACGGGACTGGATTAGTCACCTGGGTTTCACTTTTCAGATGAAAAGTGGGGCTGATTGATGATGGAACTGGATCAACTATTTTGGTTAGTGGTTCAACCAAGGATGAAACTAGTTTGACCACCTGATCAATCGGACTGACCGAGGATGGAACCAGATTGACCATTCCATCAACTAACGATGGTATGGGGGAAATTTTATGATAACCAATTGGAAGTTGAATCCTTTTCAAAAGAGAAGAAGCCTCGTCCATAAGAGGACAAAGGTGAGAATAATGATCACCTTCACATAACATGCAAGGAAACTTGACAGTTGTCTTCATCTTACCAACCTTAACGTCACTAGTTGAAGTGATGTCACTAACATGTCTAGCAGAGGCCGATGATGTGGAGGACCACATTTCTAAGACCTTGGGAAGACCAGGGTGATCCCTCAAAAAGTGGTCACCCTTACAAAGACTGCAAGGGAATTTGGGTTTCAAATTCTTCGTTTTAATCTTGTCGACCTCATCAACACTCCCAGTATAATTAATAGTAGCTGGTTGCTTGGATCCAACATCTGATATGGTTGGAGGCTTGGTCCTTTTCGGATTCTTCATCTTCTTCTCTTTTTGTTTCTTCTTCTTCTTATCAACCTGGCTCCTTTCTTTAGATATTTCACTAGGCGAAGAAGCAGAAAGGGAAGGAGACTTAATGGGTGAAGAAGGTGAAAAGTCAACATGAGGTTGATGTGTGGGTGGTGTACTTATATCTGAAGAATTATGTGCATTTGAAGCACTAGGAAGAGTCGAGATCACCGGAGTGGAGAACAACCAAACCGGTAATCCGATGGTGAGTCTCGAAAGACTCAGTGTGGCAATGTACGGAGGACCAATGTTTCCAAAAGAAGGAAAGGTGAAAGGTTCTCCGGGACAAGGGGTTCCTCCATTGGTACTCCCAGGAGTTGATGCCATTAACACTAACTCGAACTAAGGTCCACTAAGTAAAACAAAAAACACACGCTATGAATCTAAGAAGCAAACAATCGAACAAAACTTCCCACAATGAAACCACTAGTTGGTGATGAAATCCAACGTCGCGAGATCAATATAGGAAGGGGCGGGGATAGAGCAGGTGGATCAGTTATATTGGGGACCTGCTGAAGAGACTTTTGCCTTGGTGCAAGATTCCACGCAGTAATTTCAGATTTACCCTTCAAGGAGCCCAAGTGAGTTTGACCAACGTCTGTTCCAGGTACAATGAGACTTCCCTTCACCGTCACCTTGTGTAATACCCTGAAGATTATGGCTACTAAGGTCACCAACTTGCAGTCATCCCCTGGGCAGGTAGAGTCGACAGTCCAGTCCGAACGTATGGGCAAGATAACAAGTCTAAAATCCTTCAAGAGAATTGAGGACAAATGGACCGGTAGAACTCCAGAGGACCTTGAACAGATTCAGAATTCACGAAGCATCGAGACCAAATGAAGACAATTGAGCCCTAAGAAGAACCCCCAATATATGATCTTACTACTATGAATGGTTGAACCACGGAGGGATAATCTCCGTAACTCTCCTGAATGCAACCTCGTGCGTAACCCCTGTGTGAGAGGGGGATCCCAATAAGCTTATACGAAAATTGGATTTTCTCTCCCTATCACAAGATGCTAAGTTTGTTTGACAACTTTGGAAATTTATCCTTTCAACCTATTCCAAATCCCTTCACCTTAAGCTAATGTAGTTTTGCTAACAAAAAATGTGAAAATGTATGATAAGTTTTAGTTTAGTGCTTGATTTTAAGGATGTTGTTTACTCAAGAGGAACATGGAGTGGACTAAATGATGTTTTGACCGACTCTAAACAATGCAAAGAAATGAGAATGAAAATATTTCACTTCGATGAAAGCTATTTTACAGGAAGGAGAAAACTTTTATTATTTCCAAATGCATAATGTCCTGCAAATTTATTAATCTCATCAATGTCAAGATCTTCAAGAAAAGAGTCAAAGAGACTATACAACAATACATTATTTCTCTTCTTCAAATGCAAACCAATTTCACTACCTAAAAGAAATAATGCATCTATATTCTTTGTTTGATTCTAATGTATAAAGAAAGTAAACACAAATCCTCCGATGCTCTACTACTTTCAATCAGGAGAAAGAGTCCTATGCAAATGCAAAAGACATGAAGCAAAAAGGCTACAAACAAAGCATGCACTCAAGGCAGTGAGGTATGAAAGAAAACAAGTAGAAACTTTGTTAAGCCCTAATATTGGCTGATTACCCCCTAATTGGGGCATATTATATTAGTAATGTTATTTTATTTATGTCGGCTTTAGGCCATTAGTTGTAATTATACCTCCTAGTCTCCTATATATACCAATGAGACATTTTCATTTTGAATCATCATGTACTTGAACATTTAAGTGGGGTAAAAGGAGGTTGCCCCCTCAAAGAGGCTTATTATCTGAAATTATCTCTTTTTCAAGGCGTTGAGTTCTTTTTCTGAGGTTTTTCTATGCTATATTGATATTTGGTTCTTAACATATGATTTTAGAGCTCAAGGTCTTGGGGTTTCAATGCTACTTCTGAGACACCTTGGAATTTTTGCTATAACATTTTTTATACAATGTTTCAGAAGGAACGCATTGGAAGATATTTAGTAGATGGATTAAGGTATGATGGGTTCAAATTTCAGCTCCTGAGGCATTACACTTTCGGAGATACAACCTGTACAAGCTAGGGTTCTGGAATCATCCTGAACTGAGTCATTGCGGAATTTTCGCTATAATTTTTTTTTCGTAACATTTCAGACCCTGAAATATGAAGGCTATTCACAGAAATTAGTAAGGTATATGTGGTAAAAATTTCAGCTTTTGGGTCATCTTAAATTGGTATATACACCCTGTGTATGATAGGGTATTTGACTAGTCGTATTGAGTAGTCTCAAGAAGGTGTTCTAGGTAAAACAATCATAACTTCTTTTTAGAGTCTCCAAATTGAATGGGGCTGGTTTCATTATATCATGGACAGTCTGTAGTATTTCTAGTATGAGTTTCAGAATTATATCAATTATTTTGTGTGGGGCACGCTATACAAGTGAGACCTCTGGGAAAGGCCAAAAATCGGTAAGTTGTGGGGAAGTTACTGTAAATTCCACTTGGAACATCCAATTTTGATCAGACCTGTGGCATTACAGAGAAGAAATATCAAAGAACTGCATAAAATAAAGTTTCATACCCAGAAGGGCCGAAACTTGGGAGATACAATAGAAGAAAGATTGTCTAGTAGAACCACCTCAAAATCAAGGTTCAAAAGAGATACTTGGCCAACATGCCACCCAAAAAGGGAATTCTACACCAAATAAGCCTCCAAACAATCCTAATTGGACTCTTGATGAAGGTGAAGAAATGCGTAGGGCGTCCATAAGTGATTTAAAAAATAATATAGTAACAAAATATGAACTACAAGAGATGGAAGCTAAGTTGGAGGCAAAGATGGATGGTTTAAAAGAGGAGATCATGGAAGTATTGAAAAATTTTGTAACAGAGAAGACACCTAAAAGTGAAAATGCATCCCATGCAATTCATGATGACGACACATGGAAGGTGAATCAAGAATGGAGAAACTCCAAGTTTGGGTTGAAGAACAACCACATTCCTAAGATCGATATGAGGAAGTTTGATGGCAAGGACCCAATTACATGGATACTTCAGATGGAGCAGTTCTTTGATCTACATAATGTGCCACATACACAAAAGGTATGAATTCCTTCTTTATATTTAGAACCTAATCAATTTGTATGGTATCAATGGCTTTTTTCTCGCAAATCACTCATCACTTGGACAATTTTCACGGAAGAAATGGTAGCACACTATGAGGATACAAGGAGCAATACCTTCTTTAGCCAATTGATAAATCTCAAGCAAAAGGGTTTAGTTACTGAGCACATTGAGAACTTCCAAAGATTGAATATAAAGGTAACCGATATTCCAGATGAGCACTTGATTGATGTATTCATAGGAACTTTAAAGGATAACATTCAACATGAGGTTTGCCTTTGGGAACCCAAATCATTGGAGAATGCATTTAAGGTGGCAAGAAATGTTGAAAGTAAAAATATGGCTATGGCTTCTAGAAGGACCAATCCTAATATCTATAGAGAGAACAATGCTCCTTATTCTAAAACACCTCAACCTACAAGGTTGACACCTCAACAATTGGAGGAAAGAAAATCAAAAGGTTTATGCTTTAATTATGACAACAAGTACAGTAAGGGACATAAGTGTGGTGAGAAGAAATTATTCTACATAGATTGTGAAGAGGAAGAAGAAGAAGAACAAGAACCATCTCAAGATGAAAACATAGAAGCAACTTCATCTAAAGAGTTGACTCCCACGATATCGTGTAATGCATTGGTTGGAATTAGAAATCCTCAAACCCTCAAGATTGAAGGATACATCAAAAATAAAAAGGTAATAGTCCTAATTGATTCTGACAGTACTCATAATTTCATTCACTATAAATTAGCCAAAGCTCTCAATTGCTTTGTATATCTAGCGCTAGAGTTTCAAGTAATGATTGCAGATGGAGGAACTATCAATTGCTTAGGAAAATGAAATAAGATCAATCTTACTGGGGGAATATGTAATGAATAGTCCAATGATTGCTATACACATGGGTGGTGTAGATGTTGTACTAGGAATCCAATGGTTACAATCATTAGGAATAGTGGCTTTTAATTTTCAAGAACTTTTCATGAAATTTTCATTGGAAGGTGTTAGTATCTAGATATTAAATATTCAATTTTTCCTTGTTGCGGGAATAGGGTTATTCCTGTAGCACCGAAACGTGTTAGTACCTAGAACTTAAAATTTTATTAAGCCAATTTCAGCTTGTGGCTTCATTTATTAATCAATTTTTGGTCTTTTAGTTGGCGCTCGACCTTATACAGAGTTTTATATTTTATCAAAATTTGGGCCCAAAGTCCAAACTTCAGCTCCAACACTCCAAGCTCCAGCTCCATGCAACCTGCCACACAGTACATGAGTCAAGAGCCAATGCACATGCGCCTAGATTAAGCCAGGAGGGAGAGGCCCGAGAGGGTTAAAGAGACACCAGGGATGCTGGACTGGGATTCTCTTTTATGATTGTAAAGCAGGTACTATTTCATTTCACACTCAATGCTACAACCCTTTTGATGAGCAGATTTTCTCATCTAATCTCTTTCTTCTTTTTCTTACTTGTAAAATAGGTTATCTCTGCAATGCACTGAAATTATCTTGTTATGTTGATAAGGAAGTGAAAATTTCACTATTTTCTTTCACATTTCTAGACTTGTTTTTAAGTACTTTGTTCTCTGTTTCTGAATGACATTTAGGATCAGAAATATTCCTATGTGAGTGAACAGATTGGACATTTGCATATTTCTTTCATCTTATGGTTTTATCTACTTTATTAAATTGACTACCATTGACTAAGTAAGTGGGATAAGCCCTTGTTTACAATCAGAGATTGATATTCTCTTTCTTCATTTACTGCTGACACCTCCAACCTTTGCAAAAAACCATACACATTTATTCATAAAATCATTGCAATAACTGAAGATGTGCTAGGCTTGACCCTATAGCAGTCTAGGAGCAACTTCTAGCACTAACATCTTTTGGCGCCATTGTCGGGGACGAAGGAACGAAGACATCTTCCCTGGGAAGAACGTCAACGATCAGATCCACTTCTTGATGGTGAACAAGAAGAGGGCACATAATTGACTGCAGATTTTTCACCATGGCGACTCCACTGTTCTAAGATTCATAAGCGACTCCACTAGTTAAAGATACAGGATGGCCATGGAAGCTATCTTGACTTAGAGGTTTTCACCTCTCAATTTTTCAGCTACTCCTAGTTTTCCTAATCCTGTTCTTTCCTTCTTAGAATGCACATATTTTCTTCCTATATTTCATGGAGATGAAGGGGATAATCCTTCTCAACCTCTCATTGATTTTCATCAGTGCATAGATCGGTTGAATATATGTCATGAAGATGCTCTCATGAAGATCTTTGTATACTCATTAAATGGTGATGCTCGAAGATGGTATCGGTTACTCCCTGTTGCCAACATATCTTCGCTGCGGGAATTTCATGCAGTTTTCAATAAGCATTTCAGTAGGTACTACTCTTCTAGCATACTTCTTGAAGGGTGTTGTAAAAAATACAAGCTTTATATTCAACAGGAAGTAGAGTCTTCTTCATGTGATG
Organism: Picea engelmannii; assembly: GCA_009831015.1. Classification (NCBI taxonomy): domain Eukaryota; kingdom Viridiplantae; phylum Streptophyta; class Pinopsida; order Pinales; family Pinaceae; genus Picea; species Picea engelmannii. Next base: position 549,596 of record ML780276.1, read on the forward strand.
AGCTCAGTAATGATCCGATTGAAAGTGAAAGTGAAGATGAAACAAAGCTTTCTAATGAAGATGTGCATGAATTTTTTTTTCCTTCTAATTCCCGAGAAGATGACTTTCATGGCATGATTGATGGATGTACTAATGATTGCATGGATTCAGATCCATTAAATCCTGTAGCTTATGCATCAGATCTCACTGATTTACAAGAATAAACTATTGTAGAATATGATCTTTCTCCTTTCCTGCAAGAGGTTTCCCATCCTTTGTTAGTACCAGAGATTGAAGAAGAAGATCAGGAGATTGATCATCTTTTTATGCAAGAAAAGGGCATGCTTAATTCACCTATTTTTGATGAATATTATGATGAAGGAGAACAAATATCTTTTGGTGACTTGAAGAGCAGCCCACCAGTTTATGATAGCTATGAATTAGATGTTGATGAAGAACATTTGTATATAGAAATCAGCCATCCAGAAACTCCCACATCAGACATTCAACAATCACCTTCTCAAATCAGTGAGCCCACATGTATTATGTTGGAACCTGGGTCTGCATAAGACACCAAATAGTCCATCATCAATAGTGAAGCTAGCATACAGTCCTGTTCAAATTTGCAAGCATTTGAAGGTGGCAGCCATGATCAGCAAGAGGATATGCAGAGACTTTCAGATCTTCAATTGACACAACAACAAGAGGTATTTGTTTTCAGTCTTATAGATCCATTTGCTAATTATCTTGAGTCTCTTAGCAGCTTGGATGTCAGAGAAATTTTGTCAATTGAAGGATGGTTGTCTTGCTCTTTTGAAATGCATTTATGTATTCTTTGGTTTCCTGCATTCTTCGTTTCCAAATTGAGAGACGTACCGATCAGTCAAATGCTAGTATGGCTTCATTGGCAGCATGTTTTTACATGATCTAATAGAAGCAGTTGGATAGTGTAGATAGTGTGTAAAATAAGCTCGTCATATGAGAAGGTAGATTCTTTTCAGTCTATTAGTTTGCAACAGAAAATTTAGTTTCAGTTTTGAAATAAATACCCCATGCCCAATGCCTATGAGGCACTATTGGCAGAAGTAGTTTAAGCTTTAAATGAGGAGCATAGTTGTAGAAGTTTGGGCCATAATGGAATAATATTGACTGTCTCCACAACCCAATGGACTAGGCATAGAAGAATGTGAATGTTTGCAGAGGCAAAATATTGCAGGGTCAGGTTGCACAAATGGAAAAAGATTAAGGCAAATGGTCTGCTTGTTCTTGGCAACTTGCAGGGAGTATGCCATCCCCAAAAGGAGCCAATGTTAGTATCTAGATATTAAATATTCAATTTTTCCTTGTTGCGGGAATAGGGCTACTCCTGTAGCAATGAAACATGTTAGTACCTAGAACTTAAAATTTTATTAAGCCAATTTTAGCTTGTGGCTTCGTTTATTAATCAATTTTTTGTCTTTTAGTTGGCTCTCGGCCTTATACAGGGTTTTATATTTTATCAAAATTTGGGCCCAAAGGCCAAACTTCAGCTCTAGCGCTCCAAGCTCCAGCTCCATGCAACCTGCCACACAGTACACAAGTCAATAGCCAATGCACAAGCACCTAGATTAATCCATGAGGGAGAGGCCTGAGAGGGTTAAAGAGACACCAGGGATGCTAGACTTGGATTCTCTTTTATGATTATAAAGCAGAGACTATTTCATTTCGCACTCAATGCTACAACCCTTTTGATGAGATGATTTTCTCCTCTAATCTCTTTCTTCTTTTTCTTACTTGTAAAACATGTTATCTCTGCAATGCATTGAAATTATCTTGTTATGTTGATAAGGTAGTGAAGATTTCACTGTTTTCTTTCACATTTCCAGACTTATTTTTAAGTACTTTGTTCTTTGTTTCTGAATGACATTTAGGATCAGAAATCTTCCTATGTGAGTGAATAGATTGGACATTTGCATATTTCTTTCATCTTATGGTTTTATCTACTTTATTAAATTGACTACCATTGACTAAGTAAGTGGGATCAGCCCTTGTCTACAATCAGAGATTGATATTCTCTTTATTTATTTACTACTGACACCTACAACCTTTGCAAAAAACCATACACATTTATTCATAAAATCATTGCAATAACTGAAGATGTGTTAGGATTGACCCTATAGCAGTCTAGGAGCAACTTCTAGCACTAATAGAAGGAAAATAAATTGAGTTGAGAGGTATCACAGGGAAACCCGGTAAGGTGATAAGCTCTAATGGCCTGAACAAATTATTGAAAAAGGGGCATCAAGGCGTTATTGCACAACTATGCTCACTAGATCTTCAAACATCTATGCCATCTATTCCTCAAGATATCTAAAGGATCATTGATAAGCATTCCAAAGTATTTGAAGATATTCCCAAAGGTCTTCCACCCACTCGAAATCATGATCATGAAATTCACGTAATTCTTGGGAGTGTTCCTCCTAACATTAGGCCATACAGATACCCTTACGCCCATAAGAGTGTAATTGAGCGCATGGTTGAAGAAATGTTAGAGGCTGGCATTATTAGACCTAACCAAAGTTCTTACTCTGCACCAGTGGTAATGGTATTCAAGAAAGATAGCTCATGGCGTATGTGTATAGATTATAGAGAGCTCAACAAGATCACTATTAAATATAAGTTTCCCATTCCCGTCATTGATGAATTGTTAGATGAACTACATGGAGCAATCTATTTCACAAAATTGGATCTCCATTCAGGGTATCATCAAATCAGAATGAAGGAAGAAAAGAAAAACTATGCTCAAGGCCTCTGTTTCATTTTTTAACGAGCTTGCCACAGAGAAGTGAAACTATGCTCGTGGACTCTTCTTGATCATGGCTTCCAAGAGGATAATTCTCTAGAAGGAAACCATTTCAAGGGACAAACTCGGTCATGGCTTCCAAGAGACTTCATTGGATGGAAGAACAATGCTCTGGAAGGAACACATATCGAGGGTTGCGTTAGTGGTAAGAAGAACATGCTATAAAGACCCTACCGAAGAGATCACCATGTCAATTACCAGATCTAAGTCATCTTCATCGGCAGCTAAAGACATGGGAGATAACACCACATAATTGACCTATGGCGGGGGTGATATCGTCTGCATATAAGAACCATTTAGGGAGCTCATTGGGTTGGTAATCAAGTCAGGACCAACGCATGAAAGTTGATCAATAGTCACCATTCTTCCATCGTGTGGGAAATATATCACACAAAAAAGAGTGGACATAATAGCTTTCATTGCATAGAAATAATCTCGCCCAAGGAGTAAATCGAAATCCAAGGGGTCCTGGACTACCATAACATCAATAAAGACCGTTTTCCCTCCCACATTACAGGAAACTGAGGAAGGAATCCTAAAGGGTGACTGGTTCTTCTATTAAAAGCAAACAGAGTCTGGGTAACTGGCACAAGCTGAGGATAACCCAAAGCTTTCCAAGCAATAGAGGAAAAAATACTAACGAATGAACCTTCATCTATCAGTGCATGAGGAATGTCCCAACCACAAACCTGTACTATAATCTTGAAAGGAATGTGAGAGGGAAGACGAGGTCCAGTTATCACACCCCAATCAAGAAGGATGGCCTCATTACTTGGAGGGGGTTTTGCAGGAGAAGGAGGAATGCCCCCCAACACGGAAGATTTTGTATCAACAAGAAAAAGGTGGGCATAATTGGGTTTACACTCTAGCGAGAGAGTAGGATCGATTGATAATGACATCAAATCGACCTCTTGGGTTTTATTCTCTAGGGAGAATGGGGTCAATAGGTGGAAACAGATCGACTGCTTGGGTTGCACTCTATAACGGGAGAGCAAGATCAATTGAAGATGGGATCGGATAAACCAATTTGTCAATTGGTTCAACTAAGGACGTGACCAGATTGACGACATGATCAACCAGACTGACCAATGAAGGGACCAGAGCAACCACTTTGGCACTCGTCAGAGGAGGTTTGGGATTGACCACGTTGGCACTCTTCAGATGAACAGTGGGATTGACCAATAACGGGACTAGATCAGTCACTTGGGTTTCACTTTTTAGATGAAAAGTGGGGCTGATCGATGATGGAACTGGATCAACTATTTTGGTTAGTGGTTCAACCAAGGATGAAACTAGATTGACCACCTGATCAAACAGACTGACCGAGGATGGAACCGAATTGACCATTCCATCAACTAATGATGGGCTGGGGGAAATCTTATGATAACCAGTTGGAATTTGAGTCTTTTTCAAAAGAGAAGAAGCCTCGTCCATAAGAGGACAAAGGTGAGAATAGTGATCACCTTCGCATAACATGGAAGGAAACTTGACAATTGTCTTCTTCTTACCAACCTTAACATCACTAGTTGAAGGGATGTCACCAACATGTCTAGTAGAGGTCGATGATGTGGAGGACCACATTTCTAAGACCTTGGGAAGACCAGGGCGATCCCTCAGAAAGTGGTCACCCTTACAAAGACTGCAAGGGAATTTGGGTTTCAGATTCTTTGTTTTAATCTTGTTGACCTCATCAACACTCCCAGTACGATTAATAGTAGTTGGTTTCTTGTATCCAACATCTGATATGGTTGGAGGCTTGGTCCTTTTTGGGTTCTTCTTCTTCTTCTCTTTCCATTTCTTCTTCTTCTTATCAACCTAGCTACTTTCTTTAGATATTTCACTAGGCGAAGAAGTAGAAAGGGAAGGAGACTTAATGGGTGAAGAAGGCAAAAAGTCAACATGAGGTTGATGTGTGGATGGTGTACTTACATCTGAATCATTAGGTGTAGTTGAAGCACTGGGAAGAGTCGATATCACCAGAGTGGGGAACAACCAAGTCGGTAATACGATGATGAGTCCCGAAATACTCAGTGTGGCAATGTACAGAGGACCAATGTTTCCAAAGGAAGGAAAGGTGAAAGGTTCCCTAGGACAAGGGGTCCCTCCATTGGTACTCACAGGAGTTGATTCCATTAACACTAACTCGAACTAAGTTCCACTAAGTAAAACAAAAAACACACGCTATAAATCTAAGAAGCAAACAATCAAACAAAACTTCCCATAATGAAACCACTAGTTAGTGATGAAATCTAACGTCGCAAGATCAATACAGGAAGGGGCGGGATAGAGCAGGTGGATCAGTTATGTTGGAAACCTACTTAAGAGACTTACGTCTTGGTGCAAGATTCCACACAGTAATTTTGAATTTACCCTCCAAGGAGCCTGAGTGAGTTTGACCAGCGTCTGTTTCAGGTACAATGAGACTTCCCTTCACCGTCACCTTGTGTAATACCCTGAAGATTATGGCTACTAAGGTCACCAACTCCTAGTCAGCCCCTGGGTGGTACAATTGATAGTCCAATCCAAACGTATGGGAAGGATAACAAGTCCGAAATCCTTCAAGAAAACTGAGGACAAGTGGACCGGTAGAACTCCAGAGGACCCTGAACAGATTCAGAATTCACGAAGCATTGAGACCAAATGAAGACAGTTGAGCCCCAAGAAGAACCCCCAATATATGATCTGACTACTACGAACGATTGAACCACGGAGGGATAATCTCCATAACTCTCCCAAATGCAACCTCGTGCGTAACCCCTGTGTGAGAGGGGGATCCCAATAAGCTTATACGAAAATTGGATTTTCTCTCCCTATCACAAGATGCTAAGTTTGTTTGATAGCTTTGGAAAGTTATCCTTTCAACCTATTCCAAATCCCTACACCTTAAGCTAATGTAGTTTTGCTAACAAAAAATGTAAAAATGTCTGATAAGTTTTAGTTTAGCGCTTGATTTTAAGGCTGTTGTTTACTCAAGAGGAACATGGAGTGGACTAAATGATGTTTTGACCGACTCTAAACAATGCAAAGAAATGAGAATGAAAATATTTCACTTAGATGAAAGCTATATTATGGGAAGGAGAAAATTTTTATTATTTCCAAATGCATAATATCCCAAAAATTAATTAAACTCATCAATGTCAAGATCTTCAAGAAAAGAGTCAAAGAGACTGTACGCCAATACACGATTTCGCTACTTCAAATGCAAACCAATTTCACTACCCAAAAGAAAGAATGCATCTATATTCTTTGTTTGATTCTAATGTATAAATAAAGTAAACACAAATTCTTTGATGCTCTACTACTTTCAATAAGGAGAAAGAGTCCTATGCAGATGCAAAAGACTCGAAGCAAAAAAGGCTACAAACAAAGAATGCACTCAAGGCAATGAGGTATGAAAGAAAACAAGTAGAAACTTTGTTAAGCCCTAATATTGGCTGATTACCCATTAATTTTTATTTTTTTGTTTGTTAATTTGTGCGGGACCTGTTGGCTACGCGATTAACATGTGGCTTGAGAAACCGCGACTTACGGGCATCTAAGACATGAAAATCACCCAGGGATCGCTCCCATCCTGAGCCACACCAACCGTTAACATGGTTGGATTTTTTGTCCCCGCAGGTTTCGAACCAGTGACTTTAACATCACAGAGTGGCTTAACAACACACTCCGTCACCGATTGTCCTACACCTCGGGGACGCTAATTACCCCTTAATTGGGGCATATTATATTAGTAATGTTATTTTATTTATGTCGGCTTTAGGCCATTAGTTGTAATTATACCTCCTAGTCTCCTATATATACCAAGGAGACATTTTGATTTTGAATCATCATGTGCTTGAACATTTAAGTGGGGTAAAGGGAGGTTGCCCCCTCAAAGAGGCTTATTATCTAAAATTATCTCTTTTTCAAGGCGTTGATTACTTTTTCTGAGGTTTTTCTATGCTATATTGATATTTGGTTCTTAACATATGGTTTCAGAGCTCAAGGTCTTGGGGTTTCGCTGCTACATATGAGACACCTTGGAATTTTTGCTAGAAAATTTTTTCTACAATGTTTCAGAAGGAACAACTTGGCATATGTTTAGTAGATGGATCAAGGTACGTTGGGTTTAAATTTCAGCTCGTGAGGTCTTATACTTTCAGAGATATAGTCTGTACAAGATAGGGTTCTGGAATCATCCTGAACTGAGTCATTGCTGAATTTTCGCTATAAAACATTTTCTATAAAGTTTCAGACACTGAAATTTAGAGGCCATTCATAGAAATTAGTAAGGTATATGTGGTAAAATTTTTAGCTTCTGGGTCATCTTAAATTGGTATATACACCCTATGTACGATAGGGTATCTGACTAGTCCTATTGACTAGTCTCAAGAAGTTGTTCCAGGTAAAATAATCATAACTTCTTCCTAGAGTATCCAAATTGAGTGGGGCTGGTTTCATTGTATCGTGGAAAGTCTGTAGTATGTTTGGTATGAGTCTTAGAATTTATATCAATTATTTTGTGTGGGGCACACTATACAAGTGAGATCTCCGGGAAAGACAAAAAATTGGTAAGTTGTGGGGAAGTTACCATAAATTCCACTTGGAACATCCAATTTTGATCAGACCTGTGGCATTGCAGAGAAGAAATATCAGAGAACTACATAAAATAAAGTTTCATACCTAGAAGGGCCAAAACTTGGGAGATACAACATAAGAAAGATTGTCTAGCAGAACCACCTCAAAATCAAGGTTCAAAAGTGATGCTTGGCCAACATGCCACCCAAAAAGGGAACTTATACACCAAATAAGCCTCCAAACAATCCTAATTGGACTCTTGATGAAGGTGAAGAAATGCGTAGGGACATAAATGATTTACAAAAGAAGACAGTAACAAAATATGAACTACAAGAGATGGAAGCTAAGTTGGAGGCAAAGATGGATGGTTTAAAAGAGGAGATCATGGAAGTATTGAAAAATTTTGTAATAGAGAAGACACCTGAAAGTGAAAATGCATCCCATGAAATTCATGATGAGGACACAAGAAAGGTGAATCAAGAATGGAGAAACTCCAACTTTGGGTTGAAGACCAACCACATTCCTAGGATCGATATGAGGAAGTTTGATGGCAAGGACCCTGTTGACACTCGAAACTAAAAATGGGTTGCAGCAAATCAATCCTGAGGCAACCTCGAACCACTTTGGATTGGAAGCTTCCCTCCTCCAACCCGAGAGGGATCTCTCGAAAAATGTCACAATGTGAGTTTGAGTAAGCGTGAAATGGTGGGCAGATTTATGGGTAAATGATGGTCTTGGATTTTTAGAGTTTGGGGGTTAAACCAGGGAAAAGGTCCATTGGGCATGGAGTCAAATGAAAACCGAAGAAAGGAGACAATAGCAGAG